>VZTO01009656.1:23063-61102 GCA_013400615.1 Syrrhaptes paradoxus | reverse complement strand
AGAGTCTCCCTCCTCTACATTCAGTGAAAAACACAAAACAGACAAAAAGAACCAACAAAACCCCCATATAGCTAGAATCAGATCTTATTCAGTCAGCACAGAAGCTTGTGGAAATTGTGAACAACTCATCAGTTATACCAAGTGCAGGACTGAAAAAATGGCTTGAAACTTGGACCTAGAAAGGTCTCTCTTCTCTACTGCCAGAGGGCATTGACCTAAGAGTTTTAGATCTCTACAACCAAAAGGCATCACAATAAGCTAACAAAAATATCAAAGCAGGTTGGAAATACGTATCATAGCCCACATTAGGTCCTATGTAATTTTCTAGAAGTTAAAGATTTTTCTTACTTTTCATGGTGCCCTCCTCCTCTTCCTCTTCTGTGTTTATGACCATTGTACCCAGCTGGGATTCCAAGGTGCCATCATGTTCTATCATTGTGTTGGCTCCATCAGTCATGGTGTTGACAGCTCGTATGGTACCAGTTTCATCTCCGCTCGCCCTCACCATGGTACCTGAATCGGTTTCATCTTCTTCCTGTACAAGGATGCCGTAAATACATTTTTACAGATGGCGGTGAAGTCCCAGGAAGAAAGTCGGTATTCAACAACACCAGCAAGCCTTACTAATGTAGAGATTTTTACAAATACACATAGAAGTGACATTTTGTTTTATGCACTTAGTTCTCTCCCTGTCATCTCCAAACAGGTAATGAAAAGCCTTCGTATTTTCTGCCAGCATGATAAATAAGAGAACAGACAAATAATCAGCAGAAGCTTCTCAGTGCGAGTTGTATCTCATTTCTGAGCTGGTGACCTGTCTGTTAAGAGTAGATGGTAATACTCACTCAGGTCATAAAGTGTTATAATCACGTTGCCAGTTTTAATAGTAGACCTAAAACCCTATCCCATGTGGTACAGCTCACTGAGGAGTCATTAGTTATTAGACAGCAACAGGTCTATCAAGTCTATCAAGTCAATCAAGTCTGGGGTGCCTGGGGCACACTGAAGAAAAGCGATCACCCTATTTTTTAGGAGTCTGTCTTTAACATTTAGGTAGTCTTACTAGACTTCAGAAGCACTGACAAAGAATGAACTTAACTTGCAAGTCTTTAAAAGGGAATTAAATAAATTACCAAAGTCTAGTCACTTTTTTCAGATTAAANCTAACTACAACAACAGAAGTCAATTCCTAGGTTTACAGCAGAGTTTCTAGGCATTTCACCTTGGATGAGATGCTCATGTTTTTTTAAAGGAATAAAGTTCTTTATACGTGACCACAGGCTTACTGATCTGTCTTAGCCTTAGAGGTAAAACACAGGTCTCACACATCAAGCTGTTAACACTCCATCTCACTGTCATTGAAAGAAAGAAGGACACCCTCCACGTTCTGGTGTTCCATGCGTTTTATCTGTTCTGTCAAGGGAATCTGTATCACTTCCCAACCTCAGAACCAACAGCAAGAGGAGGAGAAAACTACATGAGACATTGAAGGAGGAAAAGTAATTTTATGTGGAGATGAGTGGGCGAGAGGAAGTAATAAATTTGTTAGCTACATATCATTTAACAAAGGACTCCAGCAGAAATTTCCACAGCATGTGGGAAGTGCTTGGGAACACTCTTCTGCTAGCAGACACAGAGAGGAGAAGCTTCAGGAAAACACACACACCAACGGAAACCACTCAACTCCACTACACAGACACCATCGCTCAGCAATGGGACTCCAGATCAGTCAGAAATGACGGAGAGAAGGCAAGGACAATATTCTCAGAGTCAACATCATGGCAATGCAACAAAGTTACTTCCACACTGAATAAACAGGTGGTCCTAAACTGGAAAACCAGACAAACAATACCTTCAGCACAGATACTGTGGACCATGCTATTCCAGTCTAAGCCCTGCCAGGCCTGGCACACAACGCCTTTTGTTGCCCATTTCATTTATTCAGGTTGAAGCAGGCAGAGGCTCAAAAACCAGCTTTCAACATGCTTTCCATATTCACATGCTGTAACCACTGAAACAAGGAGCCCAAACTTCAATTCACAGCAATCCCCTGAACACTTGTCATGCCCTCACCTTAGGTTTCTGGCGGTTGCTCTTGTGTAGTGGAAAGTTTCTATAAGGGGGGTTCTAAAGCACAACAATAGTAAAACAACATAACATACTTATATCATAGTGCATCACAGATGATATTATTATTTTATACTAGGAGAGCAGTCTAAGACCTGAATCTACAATGAAAAATTCTCATTACTGCATAAATAATCTAACTGCAAAAATGAACTAAGTGTTTTGCATACACTACTTTGTAGACCTATTCAATCACAGGTCTCTAGCTAAACAGTAAGCCATACGTGCTGACTACCCCACTCAAATAAAAAGACTGAGCAGGGACCAAGCATCAGGTTAAGCAATCATAAAGCAGAAAACTCAAGAACCAAGTCAAATCCATGGGCACTTGGACAAAATATCACAAAACCAAAACCCAGAACAGCTAAGCCTTATGAAAGGAGCAAGAGCTGGGACTTTGCACATTGTTGCTATTAAATACTCACTGAATTTTCTTCATCATCTTGATCTAGTTCACGCTGTTGTGCCTCTTGACGTTTCAGCTTGATATCCATTGCTTCATTAATCAAGTCTCGCAGAATTGACACTCCTTTGGCACTTTTAACAAATGGATGCTGAGAAGTATTTCAAAAGCTAAGCCTTACTACATCCAACCCAAGATACAACAGTAAAAAACACTGTTACTACAGACTTCTTGGAACCAAAATTCAGGTTTAACTCAATACATTACTACAATAAAAATCCAACACTTCTATTTGGCACAGGAGAGACACCTCCCACCCTCCAAACAAGATCGTGTTCCAAAGGCACTACTGCTGTGAGACCTTGGGCTCATTCCCCTCCCTCAACTCTACTTATTTATTTCCTTAGCAGCTGTCCAGAACTAATTACACAGACCATTGCTCAGAATGGTCTAGGCCTGGTAATTGCTTTCATTTAGCCTCCCCTTTTGAGTGTTTTAAAATGCAGTTTCTTGTCAGTGTGTGGTGAGAACTGCTACAAGAAAGTGCTGAGGACCAGAAGATGTTTTTGCAGCATGGACAGTGTTTAAACAACGTTAAAGAGTGTTAACACATCGGTACAGTGTAGGTTTCCTCTCTAGGTTTCCAATGTGGCAGGGTAAGGTGGGCTCCGTGCAGCCACGGTAAATAGCACAAAGCAGCAGTGGCTGAGGTCTCCACACAGGGAGCTCAAAACCCAAGAGGTAAGCGGTAGAACTGTGGCACTTCTGGTCTTAGCAGGTGCCCGTAAAATCCTGGCCTCTTGCTGTGCAAAGGTTTGCATTGTCCGTAGCCAAGCATGTGAGAAGGAGAGAGGCTGTTTATTCCATGGAGTTAAAAACTGTGACTGGTGTTACAGCTTTGTTTAACAAAAAGTGCATGGAATTGTTTCCTAAGACTGTGTTAGAGCTGTGGTTTGATCATGCTGATAGTTGGTGCTTTAAAAGCCATTGGTATTAGCAATTACTCATAGTTGCTAGGACTCTTTGAAAAACTTTTCTTGCCTCAAACAATTTATTGAGAAAGAAGGCTGTTCTCTGCTGGATNGAGCCATTATATGCCCCAAATGGTGTGGATCTGCCATTTTTAAGCCTTAAAAGTTTGTGCTTGCTTAAAAAAAAATTAAAAATCAAGTTGGATATTAGGAAAAATTTCTTCACTGAAAGACTGATCAGGCATTGGAACAGGCTGCCCAGGGAAGTGGTGGAGTCACCATCCCTGGAGGGGTTCAAGAAACACGTAGATGTGGTGCTTCGGGACATGGCTTAGTGGGTTAGGTGGTGTTGGGTTGACAGTTGGACTTGATGATCCTTGACATCTTTTCCAACCTTCATGATTCTAGGATAATAAAGCTGAAAATGTTACATCACCCCCAACACAGGCAGCTGCAGCTATGTCTTAACAGAAGAGATCATGATTTTCCTTCCCATGAATTTTCCATGAAGATTCTCCTTCTCAAAGAACTGTTTTTCATTTAATCAACAGTACAAAGAACAGACAGAAAACAACTCATTTATTCTAAATTAAAAGCAAGATGGAATGTTGATATGTTATTCAGCAAAACCTTTCCGTACAGCAATGCATTTTAAAAGGCCACAGTCCTCACCCGCATAGGATGAATATCTGCATATGGTGGTTTGCCTTCAGCCATTTCTATCGCAGTGATTCCCAGAGACCAGATGTCTGCAACACAGTTATACCCAATTTCTTGAATCACTTCTGGAGCCATCCAAAATGGGGTCCCTATAACTGTGTTCCGCTTTGCCATGGTGTCCTGAGAAGAAAAGCAGGATAAAAATACAGATAATGGCAACTGTACTAGCCACACACTTTTATTAATGAATTATTACCCTAATTATCTTCCATTTGCGCACATGCACATTATTAGACTCAGCAAGACTGGGATACAGAGCGCTGCAAGAGGAACTGAAATGTGCTTACAGAAGTTACAAATGTCCTGAAGAAAACAGTAAATGCTATTACAAACCATTACTTAGGTATAACAGCTTCCACAGAAGATCTGCACTTATCTGTTGCTGGTTTAGCATTTCATTATGTTGATGTAAAGTGCTAAAAACCAGTTCAGAACAATTTCTTGAAATCTCCACAAGCACGTCATACTTGCATGCAGGATAAAAAGAGAAACTGAAGTGTATGCAACAATTATTGTTGTACTTACTGTAAGTTGTCCTGCCACTCCAAAATCTGCAAGTTTAGCATGCCCCTCTGTATTTAGCAATATATTTCCAGCTTTGATGTCCCTGTGTATTTTCCTCATGAAATGCAGGTACTCTAGTCCTTTCAGTGTTGATTGCACTATTGTAGCAATTTCCTCCTCTGTGAGCTAAAGAAAAGAAGAGTTACTGCCAAGTTACCAGTCGCCGAGATGTAACACTACTGTGTCTCGGTCCGTGTTTTTCTGAGATTCCCTAATTGCCATTTAGTTGCCTTCACCAAAGGTTGCCATACTAATGGGAAATTAGTTAGCAACTTACAGCATTAGGTAGTAGAATTAGATTACAACCAGCAGACATACACACACATACCACATTTCACATACCATAACCTTTTCTCAGCTAGTAATTCCTATCCTGCAATAACCAAAGCAAAGCAGAGTCTGTTATCCAGAATGGGTTTGGGTTTTCAGGAAAGCCAACAAATCAAAATCTGCTCCACTGATTACATTAACCAGATAACCAGAACTCAATCAATGTAATCCGCTTTCTCATTTTCAGAGGAACAAAGGACCCGCAGCTCATGTTATGGTTGTATCAGGCATTGACACCGTGAGAATTAAGCCCAAACTACTCAGCTTCCCTGAGCTGCTGGACACCCGTATTTCCCATTCATACATTAAAAAGGAGAAAGGACTTACAGTTTTATTTCGTAATCGAATTATATCAGACACAGATCCAGCGCCGCAGTATTCCATGACTATCCACAGGTCTGTGTTCTTAAAATAGCTGCCGTAATATTTCACCACATGAGGACTAGGAAATGTGAAAAAAAAGAGAAGAAAACAAAGGGTCAAATACCAGTAACCAGCATAACTGAACAAGCACGACACACTGCAAAGTCCCTGAGTATGTTTTAGAAATTCAGAGTTGAAGTGCCACTGAAACCCTGATCAGAAGTATTCCAAAACAGTCTGAACTGGCACAGGACTAGCGCAGCCCTGCCAAGCCTCTTCCCCACAGCGGTGCTCATCTCACCTGCTAGTCAGTCAGTTCAGGGAGTTAAACCATCTGAAAATAAATCCTACAGAAATAAGGAGCGATTAGCCTTCAGTCTGGTTTAGCTCCCTGAACTGGATTACAACAAGGGCAGTGCAGCGGCAAGCAAGAAGGCAAGGCAAAGGAATGAGAAACAGACCATGGCAGACCCTGGTAAAGCTGCTGCAGAGCATTTGCAACAAAACGGAAACATCAAATAAGGTCCAAAGTTTGCTGGAAAACAGCTATCATGTTGATTGAGAGGAATGTTCCCCCACTACCATACACGCCTACTTGTTTCTACAATTTAGTCCAGGATGTATCTTAGCAATCCAGTACAGCCTAAGACTGTCCCTCACAGGCAGCGATCTGGCTGCCCAAAAAAGCAACCACCTAGTAAACTATATTGATCAGAATAACCATCTGTCCTTGAAAAAGGTAAAGCAGAAAACTAACAGAAAGACTGTTCCTGATTTTGTGGGAACAGAGCTAAGGAACACAAGTGCACTTCATCTACTCTCTGCTGAGTATTTCTAATGAAAAACTAAAACTAGCAAAACGAAGTCAGTCATGCCGCACAGTGTCCCTTAATGCTTGCACAGAAAAACGTGATGCTCCAGTGATTCACTCCCTCTGCTGTTCATAACTGTAAGCTCTCATTTCAGGCCTTACAATGTTAATATTTAACTTATTTTAAGAAAGAGACATCTAGTAATGCTTTCCCAGTTACACAGTAAGATTTTAATGAACAATTTCTTTTCAAATTGCATTTTGTTGTCTGCCACCAATCACTTTCATTTAAAGACAGTGAGTGAAGAGCAACAGAGTAAGTGACTGGGACCACAGATTTATATCGCTAATGTAATTTATTTTAAATGGTTTTCCATGGCTGAAGTCCATCAAAGTACTGTTTCTTACGGTTAAATTCATAATACCAGAAGAAATCAGTATATTTTAAACCTTCAGCCTAGGACACACTTTGAGAGTGGGTCTTCCACACCCATGAGCTCTTCATTAGCTAAGTTTTTTACAATATCTTTTTCCCCATAAGAAACATGCAAAGACAACGCAGAAAGCCAACCAGCAGCCCGCAGAGCTGCCAGCAAGTTATTCTGGGGATGCTCAGATCAGCAGACAGCTTGTACCACACTAGAACCTGCACACGCAGAAAATGGCCAGGAAGGACAATTCTGCCACCCAAGCAGACGACAGCCTATAGATTATGCACATGCAAGAGCAATCATGCATTAGTGGCTCTCATCCACATGCTCCTTAAAAACAAACACAAAAACCCCTCTCTTCTAACAGTTTTCTATGTCCCTACCAAAACTTGTTTAGAAGTCTTTACCCTTTGGACGTGGGAACTGCTGCTCTAGCACACAATCGAGTTACCGCTGTTCAATAAGCGATGGCACATCGGGAGAACTGCCGTACCTGCTCACACGCTTGGCTCTTTGCTGGCAGCGAGTGCAAGGTTATTCAACGCAGCTTAATGCTCTCTCGTTGCAAGCTAAATTTTTGTTGTCTTACCTTTGCTTGGATTAACACTACCCAAATGGTCAGTTAACATGACTCAGCTGATACGGGTAACTTGATCGTACAAGTCCAGCCTTTTAAAAAACATTTGAGGCAACATCATGGCTTTTATTTGATTAAATGCCAAATCACAGACAATACTTTTCTTTGCACACCGATGATGGGTTTTGCAGTATACATTTACCTGTCACATTGCTGCATTATGGATATTTCCTTTATTATCTCTTGCAGGTCAGATTCCACAGGAACTTGTTTAATTGCAACAACTTGACCCGTTTCTTTATGAATAGCTTTGAACACACTGCCATAGGAGCTACAAAACAAAACATTAAACAAACACTTAATACAATAACATTTTTAAAAACGCAAATGTTATGGTTTTGCTGTTTGCAAGTGCAGCCCTCAGGTAAAAAGTTAACTATCCTTCTGCTAAAATATTTTGTAGTTTACTGTAAATAATCAGTCCATTAGCTTCTAAACACGATAATAATGTGAATAAGTCACAGCACACCGAGATGGTCAGAAAAGAGCCAACCGTCATTACACTGCCCACAGCTTTGGAATGGCTTTTTACACCAACACAACAAACACAATTCTCTTTTCCCAGCATACATTGCCAGCTGAGCATGAGCAAGAACTACGGCTGTGGTCAGAGAGGTTTGCTTGTTCTGGTCAGATATTATCTGTCTTATTTCCAGCTTCTTTACTTACAGCAGCCAGGCAGATTTACAAACCAGCTTTTTCAAATTAACTGCTTGAGAAGGCAAACACATCACTCACCAAGCGTGGCCATGCTGTTCTGCCTTACCAAGTGGCCCAATGCAACAGAAGTTCATTTCCACCATGTGGATCTTCTGTAACAGGTACCCAGGACGAACTACAAAACCTCTCGGTTCCCACAGAGCCCTGTCAACTCCAGACTGGCATTTTCAGCAACCTTTTAATTCCCTACTGCCGAGATATAAACTGTTTGATTTAAGATATCATACTTTTGGGAAACAAATTATTTGTTCTCTTACTAACCAAACAGTGTCACTATGCCAGTACACACCGTTGCAGTAACAGGATCATGACAAAAGCAAAAAAATCAGAGACCACTGGGCACATACCCATTACATAGGTTTGTTCTTAGAGAAACGTACATTGGGCACGTTGGAACAGAACACATACCCTTCTCCAAGCTTCTCCAATACATCAAATACTTCTTCAGGTTGTTTGGTTAAACTGTCTTCATCTAACTTCTTCAGCTGCCTGTAGATTTAAGAAGAGGGAATTATTACATTTAATTTTACAGCAGTTTGGGCTTTGTTGAAACAGAAGAACAAACAGCACTTGCTTAAATGCACGCAAGGGTTAGCATGAAGTACATCAACTATGAAGTAAGTTTATTTCACCTGACAAGGAGACCAAATACTATTAGCATCCAAGAGCAAAAGAGGACTGGGAGTTACAGAGACCAGAATTTCACCAGGCACACAAATCTACAGTTCTTCTTGGTGGAAACACATCTCGGGATGCATACGCTAGTGGTCAGATCCCAACACAGCACTGCAGAGTCTTGGAGCTGCTGAACGTATCTGCTAAAGCTCAATATCCCGAATGGAAGTATACAGACTAAGGCCATGCAAAAGGGAACATCATCTTCCCTCATGTCCTAGAATAAATGTGAAATACATTTGTTGGGAGGAAGGAGGCAATACTGATCTCATCTGTACATTTTTAACATCAGAAATTCAGATCTAAACTTTGTGGGCCTGGACACGTACTAGGAAAATTCCATCAGGAAAAAAAAAAAGGAAAGGAAACTGATATCTGACCCTTTCAAGATCTCAATGCTGCTTGGCCCATCCCTCCTAAATACATTGCTGATAAAAGTCAGCTAGGGAAAAAAAACATGATATGTACCGTGACCCTTCACTCAGCCCCCCTCGCCCCTAGTGCAACTTTCAGGGAGATTCCGTACCCAAAGCAACAAGATCATCAGCCGCATTTGTTTCAGACCGTCTCTACCACACAAGAGAGCTGTTCACCAAAAAAAAAAAATCTCCTGAAACAGGTAAATACTACATAAAAAAGTTTGGAAACAAAGTATTTTACTGTCGAACAAACAGTATTTAGTAGCCTACAGACAAGCGCTCTTGCATTGTCACACGAGCTAAAAAAAAAATCTGAAACAACAACCACCAACACAAAAAAAAACCCCAGACAAAAAAATGTCCAAATGCCCCAAACCAGCTCACATAAGTTTTTGAAACACAGAAGCTTATTAATCTCAGTTTTCAGAACTTACTGGTCCCACAGTGAGCAGTGCTTAAAATGAAATGTGTGTGGTCACCTGCAACTGCAAACTACTACTGAAAGCTCTTACTTCTGCTGTTAAAGACCATGACTCCAGCCACAGGCACACTAATTTTTACACCAAATATACATATTTTTCCCCCCAGCTTCTTCAGAAACAGAGCGAGATATCACTCATCGATTCCTGGCTATTATGTTTATGCACAAAAGCCATACAGGAGAAGCAGTTCACGCATGGAGTACATACAACAGCTTCCTGAAGCAAAGGAAACATTAACAAGAAGCAGACTCAGGAAGTGGTGAAATACTGAAAGCAGTCACTAGCTTCCCTGCACAGATAAGCACTCACCAACAGACTGCTACTTGTCCTTCTGAAAACATAGAGGAGGGTGCAGGAAGAGGAGAAAGGGGGGGGGAAGTATCACTGACCACACAATCCACCATTTTCAAGGAGCGCAAAAAGTGGCAATACAGGAGGCAAAGTGTTGTACAGCTACTGCGCCTGCATCAAGCTACCTCATTTCTGCTGTAGCCCAGGAGCACAATTGCTCTGCACTGTCCCGTTCGCCCAACGCTCTGCTTTCTACGGGGTGTTCACACAACACGGCTGGAACAGCAACACAAACCCAATCCTGCCTAAATCGTTATTCAGATCTAATCCGAATCACCTTCCAGTTAAACACTGGCACAACCCATTACAGAACAAAAACAAACTTTTTTTTTACTATTAGACACACGGCTGTTTTGTTGTTTAAAAAACCAAAACCAAACGTGACAGCCCTATGTCACCAAAGCCCAGAGCCAGCAGCTTCCTTTGTTCGCTGCCGCCAGCTCTCCCCAGGCCCCAGCTGCAAAGGACAGACCGACACTCCCTCCAAACCGCTGGCAGACTGGCGGCTCACGGCCCCGCCCGGAGCTCGCCCCAAAGCCGCCAGGAGCCGGGCTCGCACCCCGCGGGAGGGCGGGCAGAGCACCGGGGGGTGACAAACCCGCCCGACACCCACCCAAAGAGGGGCGGGAGGAAGGAATGAGTTACCAGGGGCACGGGCCAGCGCACCCCCGCTGCAGTCACTCCGCGGGCTCCGGTATTGCTGCTTGGGCCACCTGAGCCCGGTGCTGTCACAGCGCGGCCCGTCCCGGTGAGAACTGACTACCGCCACCGGCTCCGGTATTTACCCCATCGCCGCCCCAAGCCCAGAGCGACATGCTCCAGCACGGCCCCGGGGCGGCCAAGGGGCCGGAACCCAGCGCGGCCGCCCGACCCGCTCCCGCCGGCGCCAGGCCCGCGCCGGCACCGCTCAGGCCCGGGACGCGCGGCTGACAGGAAGCCGCGGGCCCCCCACTCACGGCTCCCCCGGTCCCCGCGGAGATCCACGCCCCCCCTTACCNCAGGCCCGCGCCGGCACCGCTCAGGCCCGGGACGCGCGGCTGACAGGAAGCCGCGGCCCCCCCACGGGCGGCCAGCTCACCGCCCCCCCGGTCCCCGCGGAGATCCACGCCCCCCCTTACCGGCGCGGGTTCCGCAGCTGCACCGTCTCCATGGCACCACAGGACGGCGGGCAGTCAGGCGGCCGCTCCCTCACCGCTCCATGGCACCCACCTCGCCACGGCTTCCGCCCGCCGACGGAAGCTGCCCGGAAGGGGCGTGGTCTATCAAGACCCCGCCCTCCTTCCCCGGCATAGATGGGCGTGGCCTGTCCTGGCCCCGCCCTTCCGCCCGGCAGAGGGGGGCGTGGCCTGTCCCGGTCCCGGCCCGGCGCGGGCGGCAGCGGCGGGGCGATGGCGGAGTCCCCCAGCGCCCTGCGTCGGGCCGGTAACGAGGAGTTCCGCCGCGGGCAGTACGGCCCGGCCGCCGCACTCTACACCCGCGCACTGGCGCTGCTGGAGGCCTTAGGTACGGGGGGCCCGGGGCCGGGCGGGGGACGGCGGGAGGGCGGGCGGATCCCGGTTAAACCCTTCTGCCGCTTGTGTCCCGGTGCAGGCGACACCGCCGCCGAGGAGCGGAGCGTGCTGCTCGCCAACCGCGCCGCCTGCCACCTCAAGGACGGCGCCTGCAGCCTCTGCGTCGCCGACTGCAGCCGGTGAGCGGCGGCAGGGCCGGGGGCGGTGGGGCCGGGGCCGGTTCTCTCGTTCTCCCCCCGGTTTGTAAGGGCGGGAAGCGCGGCAGGGCCGGTGGCAGCCCGGGAGCAAGGCCGGGCTCCGGTGTCGGGGCTCCGCGGCCCTGCCCGGGGCTGCCCACCCGCTCACGCCGCGGCTTCCCCCGCAGCGCCCTGGAGCTGGTCCCGTTCGGGATCAAACCCCTCCTCCGCCGGGCCGCGGCCTACGAGGCCCTGGAGCGGTACCAGCTGGCCTACGTGGACTACAAGACCGTGCTGCAGGTGGACTGCGGGGTCCAGGCTGCCCACGACGGTGTCAACAGGTATGGTGACAGGTGCTCCCGGCAGGCGACAGCCTCATTAGCCGCTTCTGCAGGTCTTGGGGGGTTTCTGCAGCCCCGGCAGGAGCAAGCTGGGGCCTGAGCAGGCAGGTGCAGCAGCCGAGCGCTGTGATGGTTCGTGCAGGCCTGGCTGCGCTCCCTTCATAGAGTCACGGGAGGGTTTGGGGTGGAAGGGACCTTAGAGATCATCCAGTGCCACCCCCTGCCATGGGCAGGGACACCTCCCACCAGCCCAGGTTGCCCAAAGCCTCATCCAGCCTGGCCTTGAACCCCTCCAGGGATGGGGCATCCACAGCTTCTCTGGGCAGCCTGCTCTGTGTCTGCTGGCACCCTTCATTCCTTTCAAAATGCTGGTTAAGGGCTCAGAATTAACTCCCTGGGACTGTTTCTGCTTTGCTCAGTGCCTGTTTTAAAACAAATAATAAACTAGAGTTTATTATTTATTTGAATAAACTAGAGTTTATTCAGTGCCCTATCCATTAAGCCTCCCTATGCTGACTGGGTTTACAGGCTGCCGTAGTCCTTTTTCCTTCCTGGAGATGTCTGCTTTACTTCATCGCTTGCCAGGCTGAGGAGTGACCTGCACATTTCTTGCTCTGCTGAGCACTGACAGCTCAGCCCTGGTGCTGGGGTATTTTTAGCCCTGCGGACATGAAGAGGCTCCTTTCATTAATGTCCTGCCTGTAGAAGGAAGTTTAGATGCATGGAAAGGGGTTAGTGGAGAGATGCTGTCCTCCAAACATGAGCCAGGTTAAAAAGTGACCTGGCTGCCTACTGCATGGCCCAGCCAGGGTGACAGCCAGCTGTCTCTTCCAGGATGACTAAAGCCCTGCTGGAGAAGGATGGCACGAACTGGCGCCAGAAGCTCCCGCCAATCCCTTCAGTCCCGGTTTCTGCCCAGATGAGGTGGAGCGTTCCTTCTGCCGCAGCCCCCGGGGCAAACACTCCTCCTGCAACTACACCCCAGGGAGAACCAGGTGAGAGTGTGCACTTGGGCCAGGCACAGAGCCCTGCAGCTCAGAAGGGTGATGAACAAGGCAGCTGCCATGCCTGCTTGGCGTGTCTGCAGCTGGGGCTGAGACCTGGCGAGACCTGGGCCTGTTTCTGCCACAGCCTTTGTGGATGATTCTGGATCCTTTGATGTCTCTGTGTCTCGCCTCTGGTCTGGGGATATTTGCTTTCCGAGAGGCTGCACTGCTCTTGTCAGTTTTATAGCGTTCTGTGTTCTTTCACGCTGTTTGCAGACCGGACTGCTGCTGGGACAGAGAGAGCTCGAACTCTGAAGGAAGAAGGAAATGAACTTGTAAAGAAAGGAAACCATAAAAAAGCAGTTGAGAAGTATAGTGAGAGCTTAAAGCTCAACCAGGAATGTGCCACTTACACCAACAGGTACTACTCAGCTCTTTGCCCAAGTACTTCTTTTGGCCCTTTATGAAAGCCACTGTGATGCTTCTGACAGAGCTGTCTAAGGTTTCCTCCCTACCAAATGAATAAAACAAACCCACCCACACATGGTTACCCCAAGTGCGTCTTCCCTGTAGCTTGCATAACATTCTTTGATCAAGTACTGCAAAAACTCTTGAGGCCATTCAGCTTAAGGCTACTAAGGGTTTTCTCCCTTTAGTGCTTGTCTGCCAGGACTGTGATAGTTTGGGAAGTGTCTCCTGTGACACTTGAAGACTCAAAGTGCTTCTGAGGAAACTGCAGCAAGCAGAGCATATTCTGGACTGGTATAGCTGGGAACCTGCATCCTCAAAGTTCAGGTTCTCAGCATTAGAGCAGGTTGCTCTAAAAATCCTTTTTTTTTTTTTTCTCCAGTCTGAAAAACTTTCCTTTTTTTCCCACCTTATAACCAAAACAAACTTGAGTTCAAGAAGTAAGATTACATAAAATATGAGGATAAAGACTGGTTTTGGAGTGCCGCTTTGTGCTGCGCAGGGGCTGGCTGAGGTCTGCTTTGCAGATGCAGTAGATGCTGGTTTAGCCAGAGATCTCTAACCAGGCCCCTGTCTTGCAGAGCTCTCTGTTACCTGGCTCTGAAGCAATACAAGGAAGCAGTGCAGGACTGCACAGAAGCTCTGAGGCTGGATCCTAAAAATGTTAAGGCACTCTACAGACGTGCTCAAGCACTTAAAGAACTGAAGGTAAGTCAGGAATTTTTAAACAGTTCTAGGCTAGCCCTAGTATAAGCACATTTTAAAACAGCTACATTGATGCTGGTGCTTAAGCAATTATACAGAATCACAGAATGTTAGAGATTGGAAGGGAACTCGAAAGATCAGCTAGTCCAATCTCCCTGCCGGAGCAGGAACACTTAGATCAGAGGGAGTCATAGAACAGGGGGAGTCACAGGCTGAGTTGTGTTGTGGGGTAATAATTCTGCACCAAGAGCCTTAGACTGTATTTTCAATGTACTAACACTGAAAAATATTCTCCTCCTAGGATTACAAATCAAGTATTGCTGATATCAAGAGCCTGTTGAAAACTGAACCAAAGAACACAGCTGCACTGAGATTACTGCAAGAACTGAACAGAGCCTAGGGTAACCAAGCAACAAGGAAAGCTTTGTTTTCCACTGCAGAAGAAAGCTTTTTCCCTTCTGGTGTTGTTACAGGGACCAATCTTAATGCAGGATCGGTATTGAAATCTATCTTCCACTGCTGCTAAGATGTAACAGGTTCTGTGCCAGCACAATGAATGTTAAGACACACAATCTGTATCAAACGTTATTATCTGCTTTAAGATCATTCAAACTTTTACAGCCCTTCCCCAAGAGGCACATAGGTTAACTTCCCTGGTTGAAGTCAACTTGCCTGTAACTGTTGGCCTCAGGGACTCTTTCTGTGCTGGCTAAGATACGTGTGAAGTGGCTCTTCTCTTTTTGATAAGCTGCAAACAGAGGTTTTTTTGGTCCTTATTCAGGTGACAGTTTTGCTGCATTTGTGCTGCTATTACTTAAATAAGGTTGCTGCAGGAACTGCTGCAGTTGCCCACAAACCATGCACCACTCTTGTAACAGAGGCACAGTTACCTGCACAGGGCCGACCTTGTTCCCTCTCCCCGTTGATGCCTGCTGGCCCTCAGCTGAGTTTCTGCTGCTTCGTGTGGCTGGGCAGATGTTTGCAGTAGCAGCTTTCTTTTAATTATTCTGCACATTTAAGGAAACAGCAGCAAGCTAAGCCTGCCTTGTTACACTGTGCACTACTTCTTTGAGATTCTGGGTGCTTGGGAATTTTACAATTGTTTTTTGTGGTTTGGTGGTTTTTTTTTGGTTGTTTTTTTTTTTTTTTTAAATACTTTAGCTCCTCTGCTTTTTGGAGCAGTTGCTACAGGGTGTTACAGGGAGGAAGATATGCAGTAACATCCCAGCAGAGGTCTGGCTTACTGCTACAATGCATGTTTATACTTTTTGATCTCCTTATCTGGTATCGATGGCACTGACTTAAAGGGTAGGTAAAGAGACATTTGGAGTTATTCTGTGAACTGTTAAAATCGGGTCTCATTAAAGCCATGTTTATTTTCACTTTAGAGCTGTGTTTTCTCCCCTGTGATGGATTTTATAGGAGACTGGAACACTTTTTAAACCCCTTTACTTCATACTGTCCCCCCTTGTGTCAGAGGACGTCAAGCGCTGCTGTACCATGCCTCACGTTGGAACCCATCTGCCAGTGACAGTGCATGAGAGCCTGTAACCATTGCTCAGCCTTGCACCCTGCACAGGGGTAGAGTGCTTTAACTAGTAAGTCAAGATGCTGGACAACACTGGACCTGAGCCAATATATAAGTCAGGGTTCAGGTATCTTCGTTTCCCAGCAGTCTGTGTTTTGGGCAGGTACCCCACTGAACTGAATTCGGAAAGCCATCCCTCGAATGCTGTTAAAGACTTCTTACCTTAGCCTGACATTAAGTAGCTTTCCGTAGGTCCCAGGGCTGTGCTCCATCAGCTGTAATGGGCCAGGGCTTGAAACAACATTCGTTTGAGGGACACTAAGTGCTCCGTGCACTCTGCTCCCACTTCTGCGCGCCACAGCTCCATTGATCCTGCAAGCAGCACTTGCCCAAGCTCTTAGCAAGTGTGATGGATTTCAGGGTAGGGGAGCACAGGCCAGCAGTACACAGATAAGCAGAGGAAGGTCATAGAGTACAGGAGGAAGTCTGGCTTCAGTTAGCTAAGAGCTATCATTTTAAGAGCGCTGCTGTTATCTGGAAGGGCAGATACCTGTCCTGTTCAACTACAATTCATTACAACACCTCTAAGCAGCAGCATTCACCATCTCTTTCCCGTCCCAGCAACAGCAATGTGTTGTTGTACCTTATCTCTAAGACTTTCCCCAGCAATACCACCAGGTGGACAAAGATCAAGCACAGGAACAACACTCGCTACTTAAGCCTGGGTCACTTGGGCTCCTGTCTCCCCTTCTGTCCCCACAACGGTGCTGCTGTCCTTGCAGGACACTTGCCATGCATGCAAAGGTAGTGCTGTCTGCAGGCTGGAGAGTGCTTGTCACAGGCACATCTTTATCCACACCTTTCAAAAGCCACAGCAACTATTCCAAACCAGAGACTCCAGATTCACATTCGCATTGCTGCTCCCACCTCAGTTCCCCAAAGCCCCAGACATCCCTGTGGAGTTCTGCCAGGGAACTACTCTGAAAGTATTCTCCAGTATCCGTGCGGATCCAAGCTCCAACTTCACCTTTTCTCATTTTACAGACCCTGGTCTTTGTTCACATCCTTTCTTAGGCTATTCTGATGTCCCTGTGTTCCTTGGCCCCACTCTGCATTCCCTCGGGCTTTACAGCCACCTTCTCAAGCCAAGACACCCAGCGCTGTAGGTGGTGTCACAGGTGCATCTGAAGGCAGGAAAAAGGAATGATGAAAAGCCCCAGGAAGAGTCCCAGCTGAGCAGAACAGACACCATGCAGGAACAAATGCATAAGTGATTCTATCAAAATGCTGGAAGGAAAACAAGAGGTAGGAGGGATGACTTGGCAGCAAGCTGAAGTGAGAGTATGATACAGCACAGAAGGAAGAACCAGATGGCAACATCAGTGCACGGGTGGGACAGAAAGCAGGTAGGTGGCTGATGGAGGTGGGCTCCTAAAGGAAGCCGTCAAGCAAGGTCAATGCATCACCAGTCTCAAGCACCAAGGAGCCGCTAGGGACTGAAATTCCTTTCCTAAATAGGAAAAGCAGAGCATTAGGGCCAGGATGACACAGTGACATGCTCTGGGAAAGGCCCAGAGAGCAGAACACGGCAGGAACAGGTCCCAGGCACTCCTGCGAGCAGGGAGTGTCCCCATGGGACCCAGTGCAGTTACAAATGTTTTCAGGCCCATCAGTGACTCCTTGAAACCACTGGTCAGGAACACACATGGGAGAAGCAGCTTTTGATTTACAGCTGCTCCACAATACCTCAAAAGCTGGGTCTCGTGCACCACAGACATACACACATGGGGCGGTGGCCAGCAGGAGATGCTCAGTCCCAGTACAGCTGCAGGCGTACGAGGTCCATTACAACAGCAGGACCATGGGGAGGTGATGCCTTGTGAAAGAACGTTAGGAAGGGCTAGCTAGAAAGCATGAAGTCCAGGTAGATAGTGTGAAATTTCCTTAAAGCCATCCTCCTAGAGCCAGAAAGAACTGGGAGCACCTGTTTGTCAGTGATTTGCTCATTTAATCCTGTATGTCCCGTCCTGTCCCCAAGCCAGCACTTGGGACCACCACCCTGCCAGGGTCACAACCTTCAAACACTACTTGGAGCAGCCTGACCCAAGTCCATCCCTCCACCTGCATGAAACAGAGGAAAAAGTATTTGCTCTCTTTCTGCAAAGGGAACTAACCCGTGCTTGGAGGGGGTGGAAGCATCAGTTCTTTATTAGTGTCAGCTACAGGAACAAATAAAACTACAGAACCCAATAAATTCAGTAAAAATGATGAATCATCGGCACTTGTCATTTCCTGGGCAACTGAACCAGGCTGGGTTCCACACTCCATTCCAAAAGATGCTTTCAGTGGCAAGAAGAGAATTAACGTGGGAATTTTTTACAGGTGCAGGAGGAAGCAATTCTGCAAGGTTTACAATACACACAAAAAAATAGGATGAGGCATTGAAGACAAGCCAGGGTCACTGTACAGGCACAATTCCGAAAATACGGTGGGCTCGCTGCTGCTGTTCAAAGGCAGTGTTCTCAGGGCTTGCTCTCAGTCCCAAAGTCTACAAAAAAAAAAACCCAAAGAACCCACATAGCAATTTTCAGCTGCTAGAGGAACAATTTCATCCAGCCAAGAATTCACCTGAACATGGATTAACACAGTTTTCTTGCGATCACAAGCCAAGAAAAAAATTACCTTCAGCGGGGTATGTGAGAGGCTGAATTGCTGGTTAAGAGTCTGTCCCAGCCCCGGCAGCAGGGCCAGTCCTCCTGATCAACCCCACCCAGGACCACCACTGTTTTTATAGGGTATCTACTGACAGCGTTCTGCAAAAATCACTGGGAGCTCCCAGGAAAGATTGTGCCAGTCCCCACCAGACCTGCAGAAAAGCAAGGTCCTTCCCCGTCTCCCTTCTGGTTGCACTTTTGTCGCCTTCATGAATATAGAAAAAAACCACACAGACCCACGTCTCCGCAGTACAATTAGGTCTGGAAAATGGAGGATGCAATTTAAGAAGTGAAATATTCTGAAGATACTGACAGCGCTCCTCAAACCATATTTGCACTGGACAAGAACCCCAGTCCAGAGCCAGAAACCCCGAGCCCACCACGCGCAGACCCCTGCAGCAGCTCCCAGACCTACCCGCGGTCACTGCAGGAACACCATGGAGCTGCTCTTGTGTGACGGCTCGGTGGCCTGGTGCGCCTGGAGCACAGCCACCGCCTCCTCGATCTTACAACAGAGAGCACAAGGGGGGAGAAGTTAAATTCCTCCAGCACAGGAGTGAACCGCACAGCAGAGGCAATATTGCAGGTGCTGACCTGGCCCATGCACAGACCCACCTCCAAGAGGTAAAGGACTATGATAATAATAATAATTATATCATCATCCAGATCTGCTGCTTCTGCCAGAAGGCTGATCAGCTCACAGACCCCTGCTGTTTCTTCCCTAGGGAAATGTCCCAGCACGTCCCCTGTTCTGTAGGGGTCAGAAGGGGCCAGAGAGAACTCGGACCCCGCAGGTGGAGCTGCCTGGCACCACCCAGCAGAGCCCAGCTCCTTCAAAAGCCACCAGTGAAAGGGTGAGAGTGAATCCTGTCTCCAAGGAACAAGGACATGCAGTCAATCCGCTGCAACCATTCTGATGGGACCCAAAGCTAAATATTCACCAGGAGTAAGGAGCAAAGTGAAGAAATTCTGCAGACAGGCAGCATTGATTTGGTTTCTGTTCTCAAGAAAGGATATCTCTCTATCATCTCCTTCCAGGGGACATCCCTCACCCTGCTTTTCCCCCAAACCACCCTTGGAGCTTGGCCCACGCTTTCGGGGAGCTGCTCTGACCTCCTTTCGCTGCAGGTGGTCAGGCACTGTGTGCTGTGCCATCAGCCCATGGCCCTTTCTGCTCATTTTGCACTTAAAAAAAAAAAGCAGCTATTTGCTTTTCCCAGGGATACCAACATCCTTGGCCCATCTCCTGGGCCACAATAGCCTTTTTTTTTTTTTTTAGCAAGTAGCTAGCCCTTTGGGATGCAATTTGTTGGGGCAGCAAATGCCTCCTACCTTGGAGTGCAGGGAGTCGGGGGACTCCAGGAGCAGCAGCAGCTCAGAGTTGTCTATCTCCAGGAGCATCCCCGTGATCTTGCCGGCCAGCGAGGGATGCATCGCATGGATCAGAGGGTAGAGGCGCTCACCTGCTCCGGACACCAAGGAGGACATCAGCACTGTGCCAGACCTCCAGCATTTTCAGAGCCAGTACAAGCCCTCCTGCCCCCCAGCTCTATCCTTTCAACCCACAAGCGATAGAAGGGGGATGATGGTGGTGGAAAAGTCACTGCTCACAAGCAAACCTACTCCAACATGTCACAGCAACAGTGTTTGCAGGCAAAATGCTCCTAGTTCCACTGCAGCACCCCTATGCAGCCGGGAGAATTAGCCCTACCTATGGGGCGTGCTTAGCAGCAAGGAAAGCCACACAAGGGGACTGGAGTGGAAGAGGAAAGCCACCTTTGACTGTCCAGGGAAAACGCTAATTGCCCTCTTCCTGCCATCCCATCCTCCCCCACACAGATTATTTCACTGCCAGATTCTTCACCACAGTTTTGCCAGGGTGCCTCCCTCTTCGCTCCTAAAATCAGTCTGCTCCCAGCCCTCTTGGGCAGAGCTAACCCTAACTAACCCCTGCGGTCCCCAAGCTGTTCACCAGCACCCAAGAGCAGCGATGCAGGATGGCTCAGAGTCCAGAGCAGCAGCAGATGCCCCGGGGCAGCCCGGGCAGGACAGAGCTGTGCCTCTCCTGCAGGGCTTCCCCAGACGCTGTCTCACTGCCAGGCAGCTCATACAGACAGGGAGTGGTTTTGCTGCTTCCACATCCTTCCAACACAGCCCGGATTATTGTTTTCAAAGTAGCATAATATCTGAGCAATCCCACAAAGGCTTACAGCTTCTCCTAGCAGCTAAGATTTTGCTGGTGCATGCCAGCCCACATGCCCTGGCACGCACAGCCCCACGGCTGGACCTCCTCCAGCGGAGCAGCCCTGACACCCACCTATCATTTGCTTCTGCTCCTGAGGAGGGGCTGCTGCAAGCATGGATGCTGTCAGCGGCTCCTGCCCCTGGATGTGCACAGCAGGTTCGCCCACCTGGAGAAAAGCCACAGAGAAAAGAACAGTCAGAAAGGCTGGAAGCGATGCACGGGTCACCTGGCTGCAGGAACGGTGCTGGACCCCAAACCCCATGGGGCATTTCCCCCTCCGTGCTGCTGATGCGGCTCCAGCATCATCTGCTTGGATCCAAACGTCAGCTTCCAGGAACGCCAGAGCCAGGCATCACAGCAGCGTGGCTACTGGATCTGTAGCTCCAGTTACCCCAGCAGCCCTTGGGAAAGGTCCCCACAGCACCAGTCCAACAGGGCCATGGGGCTGCCTGGGGGCCAGCAGCCACGTTAACCCAGAGTGGGACCAGGACCCGCGCACGCTGCGGTGCCCACACCGGAGCCGGCAGCCCCCAGACCCGTTACCTGCGGAGCTGTCACGGGCGGCACGTGCCCCATGGGCTGGACGTTCCTGACGGCAGAGGAGTACTTGTACTGCGGAGCACCCCGCGGCAGCGTGGGCGAGGAGGGCACCCGCGCACTGACCGTCTGCGTCCCAATGTTGGCTACGACAGGGATGGGAACAGTTGTCAGGAGGAGCCCGCTACACGTGTGGGAGGCTGAAGCCACTAGGGCGGTGGGTTCCCTGCAGGAACATGGCCATGTCATGCTGCCAAGGCAGAGGGGACACCCCAGGACACAGGGACAGTCCCAGCACAGCCAGGCACAGGGGATGCCGGCAAGATCTGGGTCTCGGGCCATGGAGCCAGCGAGAACCTCTGCTCTGCCCAGGAGGTCCTGTCCCAGCCTCCGCATCAGTCTGAGCACTGAGCTGGGGTGTCATGGCTGCACCATCATCATCATCATCTTTAACGAACGTATTCAAGGAGCAGCAGCCAACAAGACCAATCTGCATATCAGAGACCTGTCCCATTATTTGAAAGACCACAAGCTTCCCCAAAAGTGACACTTATTTACTACAGACACTGCTCCAGTCCCATCACATCCAAGGGGACCATCCAGACTCCCCTGTGAGCAATCCCACAAACCGATCCCATCTTCGGGGGCATACCCAAGCCCCTTCACCCACGCACGACAGCCATGTCCCAGCCGGGTCCTTCCCCCACTCACCCACTCGCTGGGCCTGGGGGGGCACGCGGGGCACTTGGGTGGAGGCCTGTCTCATGGTGGAGATGTTGGACAGCAGGCGCCGGGGCGGCGTGGCAGCCCTCAGGAGCGGGGTGGCTGCAGGATACGCTGCTGCAGAGATGGAGACGATTAATAAAGCTTCTCCTTCCATGGCTTTGCTACCAAGGTGTGGGGGGAGTCACTGGGGCTGGGGAAAGCTCAGGAGCACCTCACCTCTGGGGTCAACCCCAATGTCTCGTCCCTCGGTGCCCATCACCGTGAGCCCAGCACCAAACCCTGCACACTTCTCCAGACACCAGCCCCCTGTGGTCACAGGCTTTGTGCTGCTTTTGGGGACCCTCAGCCCCTCACTGAGCCCAGCTCATGCCGAGAGCCCCCCGGGGACAGACAGGTGGACTCACGGGGCGGCCGGGAGGGCTGTGCACTCCAGCGAGTGGCAGGACGGACTGGGACAACGGGGCTGGGACTGTAGAAGGCAGCTCTGGTTTGTGGCTAGGAAAGGAGAACATTATCCGAGGTGACTTGGGAGCTGAGCCAGATTTAACCCAGAGCATCCCAGCAGCTGCTGCACGCAGACAAGCCAGCCCCAGGCTCTGCAGCACCCCAGAGCGCTTTGGAGATCAACCTCCAGCCCTGCTGCCTGCAAGCGCTCCAGCAGCTCCTCTTATCTCCTCCACACGAGCTTTGACACCTCTGTCACCCCTCTCTCCCCTCATTTCATCAGCAGACTTGCTCTCCATGCTCACATCCTCCCACCAAACCCCTCCTTGGTCCCCTGGCTGCTAAATCCCCATCCCAGTGCCTGGAGCACCAGCACCCTGACTGCGTTTTGGCAAGCCCTGCCGCTCATGCAGAAGCCCCGCACTGCTCCCAGCAGTCCCACAGCAGCGTGTGCTGGGGTCTGCACAGACCGAGCCATGGTCCCCAGCCCAGCTGCCACCCCCCAGCCCAAATTCAGGTCCCTGTGCCAGGCTGCCCTTGGGGAGCAGGGACTCACCTGGGGAACAGGGGGTAGGAAATACCCCGGGGTGGGCTGGAAGGAGCCCAGGAGAGGGCCGGGCAGAGCCCTCATGGTGGCCAGTCTCTGCATGTACTGGTTGGTGAGGATTGCTTTCCGCTCCTCCTTCCTTTGAGCGAGCGCAACGTAGAGAGGCTTGGTGCTGACGATGCGCCCGTTCATTTCCGTCACGGCCTTGGTAGCCTCTTCTGGGGAGGAAAAACATACAAACCCAAACCCTTTGCTGTGGCCACCCTCTGTCATCACCTAAAATTGGATTAGAACAAGACAGCTCTAAGTCCACAGATCACTGCAGCACCCGCGAAGCGCAGCATATCAGGGGGGACGAGGGATGTGTGGGACCCGCAGGCACCCCATGACAGCCCCCATACCCAGGTGGGACGATGGGGCTGCACTCACGGGGCTCCACAGAAAGGTTTCTCTGGGGAAGGGAAGGATTTGCTCAAGCAAAACCAGCAGGTTTGGGACACAAAGGTGGCAGAGTCTGGGAAAGCCCAAGATCTGCAGCCTGGGATCTCCTGGGGGTCTGTGCCCCCCTCCCGCAGGGCCCACGGGCTGGCGATGCTCTAGGGGTGAATGCTGCAGGAGCCAGCAAGGGCTGGGGATCAGTGGGACACTGTGCCCTGCCCGAGGGCCAGCAGCATCTGTCCCCACAGCTGGCGAGTCACAGGTATCCGACCTTAAAGCCAGAGCATCCCTCTGCACCTGTACACACAGCCTTTGAGACAAGCTTGACACCAGTCTTGGTGGCAGGACTGACACTTCTGATGTTTTTCCAAAAAGCCAAACGCCAGCCTGTCAGCCAGGCAAACCCCGCTCTCCCCACAGCAAGGTGGCTGTTGGGGCATCTCCATTTGTACCAGTGTCACATCGCTCCCGAATAGCGGAGCGGCTGTGCAACGTTCAGAATGATGTGGCGTTAAGGTCCCGTACCCTGCACCTCTCCAGGGCTGGGGAACTCAGCACAGCTACAAAATATTCGCTGAATCAATGAGGTCCTCAGGACAGTGGGGGTATAAGTGGCATGTCCGTCACATCTGGCTTGGGACACAAGCCATCAGCAGGAACCGTAACTCAGCAGGATGAGAATCCCCGTCCGTTTCCAGTGGCTGACCCCAGGAGCCCCAGTGACAGCCCTGGTCCCTCACCTTGACACTGGTGATGGTGCCGTAGGGAGAAAACTCCTTCCGCAGCCTCTCGTCATCTATCCCATCATCCAGGTTCTTCACGTACAGGTTGACCCCCTGCAAACAGGCAGAAGAGCAGCTTGGACTCCAGGCTCCCAGCGCTCACAGCAGCTTTTCAAGCAGCGCGGCCAGAGGTGGGACATCCCACAAATGTGTCCTCTCCAGAGCTGCTGTGGTGCTGGTGACATGGAGAGGAGCCAGCACCACGCATGTGAGACACCTCCAGTGAAGAGGGTGCCCAGACCATCGCTATGAAGCTGCTCCAAGATCTCAGGAAGCCACCCCACCTACAGACACTAGTATTTTAGTTTCAGGAAAAGAGCAAACCTGTTTGTTCACCTTCCAGGATCACCCTGGGTTTAGATCTCTCTCCTCTTTCCTGACCCTGCTTCCCAGACATTACCAGGCAGCGACTGGACCCTGTGTAGATTTTTTTTGCAGAAGGGACCCATCACACCAATGGGCTCTGGAGAGCCCTGCACTGTCCCCAAACTGAGGATGTCCCCGATGCCCAGGGCACATCCCCAGTGTGGACCTGCAGGAAGGACAGAGCATCCCACTGTCCCCTTACCTGGTACCTGCTGACTCGCTCCTGCTTGATCTGCTCAAATTTCCTCTTCAGCTCGCTCTGGCGCTCCAGCCGCTTCTGGGCTCGCCCCACGTACACCATCCGCCCGTTGATCTCCTTCCCGTTCATGTCGGCCACCGCCTGCCCGCCGAGGGAATGGCTCTGAGCACAGCGGGAAGCCAATGCCACAGCTCTGCTCCTCACCCACCACCCCAGCCCAGCCCCACCACGAACAGGGACCTCCGGGCGAGGGCAGGGAAGCAGCTCTGCTCCCCTTCGCCCGGTCCTGCCCATCCCAGCACCCAGGCAAGCACTCAGCTGGTGGGGTTTCCCCCAGAGGGGGAGAGGTGGGGACATCAGCAGGGGACAAGAAGATGGGCAGCAAGGAGCCTCTTGCCTTCTGGGCTTCTTCGTGCTTCTCAAAGTTGACAAACCCGAAGCCCTTTGAGCGGCCAGTGTTGTCCATCATGACTTTGACACTTAGCGTCTTTCCTGCGAGAGGAAAGGAAAGTGTCTGTCTGGAGAAGGGTGCCACCAGCGTGCAGAACCTTCCCTGGAGCCACCAGGAGAAGCCAGCCCAGCGAGGAGACTGGACGGCTGTGGCAGCATGGAAGAGCTGAACGGGAGGATGGACAGCAGGATCCCTGCTGCAAGGCAAGGATGGGAGGCTGCACGTGTCAGTGAGGGCAATCCTGCCCGCCCTGGATGCTGCTCTCACTGCACATGGCTTTTCGTTTCTCCAGCCCGTGCACCAATTTTCTTTGGCCCCAAGTTCTCATCTCCATTCTATATAAACACGTACATTGGGGTCGTATGAAGGATATTCACAAATTACCCGAGATAACACTGGCCTAGCACGGACAGTAGGGTCCATGGGTTGGCACAGCACTAAACCCTGTCACAAGGGGCATCCTCCCGTAATGGACTAAACTGGAAAAGCTTTTTCGCTTTAAATTCAGACTCAGCATCTCTTGTTCCCAGGGCTCCTATAATCAGACAGCACGCTGGTTTCAAGACAATTTCAAAACCTAACAAAACAAAAAAACCCCTATTTTTGTTACCCAAGAAAGCAAAGAACCTTCTTTTTTTGGGAAAACTCCTAATACAAGTTATCCCCCATCACTGCAGGGAGGAACACATAATGTCACTGTGGTGTCATGGTGTTTAAGCAAGCCCAGCCCCCAGGAGAAGGGGCTCGGTATCTCAGTCAAGCACTCTCCCCAGTTTTCTCTGCAGTTGCCCCAGCTCCATCTTACCAGACATGAGGATATTTTGCATCCTAACTGTCCTCACCAAACTTGGAGAATATTTCCCGCAGTCTGTCGTCATCCATGTTGTCACCAAAGTTCTTGATGTAGACATTGGTGAACTCCATCGTCCTGGCCCCAAACTCCGCCTCACGCTCTTTGCGGGATTTGAAATGGCCAACAAACCTGCAGGAGGCAAGGCAAGGGACATGGAACCCCCCGTGTCCCTGCAGAGGGGACATCCGTCTCGGTACAGGCCAAGAGATGCTGTCACCTCCAGCTGTGCTCTGCTCACCCATAAACCCGCCACGAGCTTCACATCCAGCAGCTTCAGTGTGTCCCACCCAGGTGTTCCCCTGCCCAGACCCCACCTGGCTCTACTGAAACTGGGAGAGGGGTCACACGGGGTGCAACTGGGGGTGTCACCTCAAGGNTACTGAAACTGGGAGAGGGGTCACCTCAAGGGACCCCAAAAGACCCCAAAGGACGTCACCAAGTGCCAGCTCCCTTCCTCTGAGGTCTGTCCAAGCCCCTTGGGCAGCTGCCTGCCTCTGCGGAGACGGGAATGTAGAGAGTAAGGGGATGCAAGCAGAGAGCTGACGAACAACAAAACCTCTTCCTGCCCGGGTTATCCGAAGCCGACACCACCTCAGCAACAAAACCCAGCCCGGGGCTGGACTCCTTACCCGCTCTCAGGAAAAGCTCCAAGCCACTATCACACTTCCACCAGCACTGACCACAAGTGACTCACTGCCTGGAGAGCAGCGGAGCCACTGTGCCCAGCAGGGATGGGAGGGGACAAGGGAACAGAGAGCAGCGGGAGGTGGCAGCACAGCAGGGCTCGTTTGCTCCCGAGCACGCACCACGGCAAGGGAGGAGCAGAAGCAGGGAGCCAAGGAGACACTCTTCCCTCCAGCACTTACACCTTGCGGTCGTTGAGCAACATCCCGTTCATGATCTCGATAGCCCGAGTCGCTGCCTCGTGAGTCTCAAAGTGCACAAAGCCGTAGCCACGGGACCCGTTTTCATCACAGACCACCTACAAACGCAGAGCGAGGAAAAGGAGACAGACGCTGTTTTGCTCCATGCCTGCACACAAGGGAGTTGCAGGAAAACCCTTCCTGATCCTCCAGGGGCATGTACCCCCCCGCTGAGCTGTGCTGGGGGGTTGGCAGCAGGTCACAGGGCCGGGCAAGCCCAGGGCCACCTGCCTGGTGCTTTGTATGATGCCCAGGAGCTCGTGGCTCACCAAGACCCGAATGCCATTGATGCTCTGAGCTCAGACAGGNAACACACAGCGTCTCTGTGCAGGGACGGGGAAGAAGGGGGGCACAGGGGAAAGCCCTCATTCCCAAGAGAGCCCCAGCAGGGCCTTTCAGCTTCAAAGCAGGTGGGAATTTAGAGGAAACTCTGTAGGAATTGAACCAAGAAAGCGAATTTCAGCTGCTGAGAACACGGGGCAGCTCTGCAGCAAGAGCTTCCTGCAGCCCCCACGTACCTTGCAGGAGAGGATGTTTCCGAAGGTGGAGAAGGTGTCGTACAGGGCTTTGTTATCTATGGAGTCATCCAGGTTCTTGATGAAGACATTCCCAACCCCTGACTTCCGGAGCCCAGGGTCCCGCTGGGACCACATGATGCGAATGGGGCGACCCTTGATCACCTCGAAGTTCATGGTGTCCAGGGCTCGCTCGGCTGGCAAAAAGCAAACACAGGGGACAGAGGAAGGTGACACAAATTCCCTATGGCAGCTGAGGCAGGCACAGGAATCAGGGATGCTGTTGGACAGGGGTTCGTTAACCTAAACGAGCTGGGCAGCTCTGCCTCCCAGGGCAGCAGGGCTGGGCTGCTCCCCTCCCCTTCAGCCACACCTCTCCTTCCTTTTGAATTATTTTTTCCTCTCCAAAGCATGTCTGACTCCCAAGGGATCATTTCTTTCACTGCAAGCTCCAGTTTGGCAGATGCACAACTCATTTACCCAACAAGGTTTTTAGTCTCCAGGGCAACTAACCCAACACCTTCCACTCTGGTGTGAGCCGCCCGTCGGGTACCACGCTGCGCAGCGCTGCATCCTGCCACGCCTGCCAGGAGAGGGGCCTCGCTTCGGACTGCAAACCGGCAGGCAGCTGGCTGCCCCGGGGAAGGGCAGAAGGGCTTTGGCACCCTTCTCCATCAGAACACGGAGGGTGGAAACTCTTGCAAGTCACCCTGCTCCACCCTGCAAGCCCAGAGCCCAGCTGCCACATCCTCTCCCAGTCCCTAAGAGATGGGAGTGGGAAGGGTCACCATCTGAGGACAGGCTGGGATTAGTTACAACCAAAACTCAGCGGCAGCAGAATACTGCCAAGCCCTAACAGCTGAGACATCCACTCAAACAACCGCTCCCCTGTTTTTCACCCCCCACCTGCCCTTGCAGACTCCAAGCCCCCGTTGTGGGGCAGCTCCTCGGGGCTGGGTTCCAGGGAGCTCACCATCCACAGGCTGCTGGAAGTTTATGTAGGCGTAGCCCAGCGATCGGCGTGTGGCCACGTCCCGGCAGACTCGGATGGACATGATGGGCCCAGCGGGCGAGAACTTCTCGTAGAGCATGGCTTCGGTCACATCTGGGTGCAGGTCCCCCACGTAGAGAGAGGCTAACGGATAGCCAGGGCCACTGGCGTTCATGGTTGATTGCAAAACTCAGCTGTGGAGGAAGACAGACCGGAGGCTGCAGAGTGTGGATTTTGGATCATGTGCAGCAAACAGACACACACTGGGGCTGGCCTCACCACAGCAGTGTGAGCCGTGCCCTTTCCACAGCAGCAGTAGGACTGGAAATTCCCCAGGGATGCTGCAGTTCCCACATTTTTCAAGGACATTTCAGTATTGGTGTAAAAGCCAAGCTGGGGTGATCCCCACAAAGCTGGGGAGGAGCNATGCTGCAGTTCCCACATTTTTCAGGGACATTTCAGTCCCCACAAAGATCCCCATAAAGCTGGGGAGCAGACAGAGGGACACAACACACCACACACACCGATCTGTTCCTTTCAACACTCAAAACCCAAGACAAATAAAGGGGAGTTTCATTCCTCAGAAGGTAAGCAGCCCTTCTCCAGCAACCACTCCACTGTAATTCCTCCTCAACAGCTCCCTCCAGCCATGGGCTCAGCCAGGGCGAACCCAAGGAGGGGTACGGGTTTGCTGGGATGCACAGCGCGGCACACGAGCAGCCCTGCACCCCCACTGCTGCAGCCAGTGCTCCCAGCATCCCTCTCCATCTCTATCCAGGCAGACACGGGTTCCTAGCCAGCCCTTCCCAGGGAAATAAGCCTCAGCTTGCTGACGAGGCCCTCGGAGCAGGAAAGCTGATGCTCAGTCCCCCACTGTTTCCAGTATAAAGTTGCACATGAAGATGCCAGTCACTGCTCGAGACCCCCAAGGCACTGCCTGGGAAAACAGAAACGCAGCTCCTGCCCTAGATGCTTACAAACCCACCTTTGGGGCTCAATTACCTTAACGCTCAAAAGCCCCAAGAACGTTGTTAAGATACCCCCCAGATGCCCACCACAGGAGAGGTGCACCAGGCCATCCCTCGGCCAGGGGCAAGCCGAGAACGCCCCGCCAGCCGCCCTGCCCCTGCCCGCATCCAGCCCAGACACACCCCCCGCAGCCCCCCAGCACCTCCCACAGCAAAACCCGCCCCGGCTGAGAGCGAACACGGCGCAGCTCTGCAGCCGGGGCACGAACAGCGGAGCGGGGGCGGCCGGAGCAGCGGGGACCGAGCAGAGCCCGGCCGGGGCAAGGCTGCAGAGCTGCGGGACAGCCCCCCCGCCCCCGCCGCTGCGAGGGGTGGGCACAGCCAGAGCCGACACCGGGCGGGGCGGTGGAGCGGCTGCTCTCCCTGCCCGGCCCCGCGGCTCGGGAGGACCCCCCAGGACAAAGCGCCCTAGCCGGCTCGGGGCGGCGGGACCCCGGCCCCGCACTCACGCCGAACTCCGGCGGCTGGGCTGGACTGAACCGGGCTCACAGTGCGGCTCCGCTCCGGCTGCAGCCGCCCGCAGCCCCCCGCCTCTTCCCGCGGCGGCGCCGGGGGCGGGACAGGGCCCTCCCCCATCCCCCGCCTGCTGCGGCCCCGCCCGNGCACCTGCAACTGCTGGTAGGTAATTCCCTGAAGTTAAGAAATGCAGGCAGGAACCCGTGGGATACCCACACCGTGGTACACATCCCTCGTCATCAGGCACTGACACAAACTCCAGAGCAAACTGAGACCCCGGGGTACAGAACCCGGGCTCTGCCATCAGCTTTATCTGGACGACACGCCAGCGTTGTAAGGTCGCCTTCATCCGCTGAGATCACACCAGGCTGCTCTAGTGGGAGGTGTCCTTGCCCATGGCAGGGGGTTGGAACTCGATGATCTTTAAGGTCCCTTCCAACCCAAACCATTCTGTGACTCCATACATGAGAGGTGATATTTGTCACTGAACGATGTGCCGTGCAGCTGAAATGCTGGATGACCAGCACAGGAGCTGAGGGCAGCGGGCAGGGCAGTCCCACCAGCAGGACAGTGTCTGCAGAGCTGTGCTCGGCCGGAGTCACCAGCAGCTCCACGCCTTGGCCAGACTCATTCCTTGGCCACACTCTCTGCTTCTGCGCAGGGAAGCTAGTGCAGCAGGACGAGTGTCTCATGGTGACTTCAGCTGAACAGGTCTGCTGGATTTCATGAAAAAACGTGATTCCTCTGCTGCCACAGAGTCCCTGTATGCTGCTCAGAGACACACCATCCTGCTCCAGGCAGCACACACCTCCCAGCACCACAGCCCCACGCACTGAAACAGACCTGCTCCGAGCGTGGCTGCCCAGCTCCAGCCCAGCCCGCACTCTTGGGTCAGCTGCAGCGCAGGCCAGGAGAAACCTCACCTACACAAAAGCCTTCTGGGGGTTTCCCACACTGAGCCGCCTCACCCAGAGGTCAGACAAGCACTGGTGCCAGGCACACGCTGCAGCAGCACCAGTTAGATCAGTTGAAACACACAGAGCACACCTGGACTCTTACTGCGGCAGGGCTGGCTGGAGTGCCCTTTCCCAAAAAGACAATTACTTGAAATATGAAGGTATTCCCTCAACTCATCACTGCTGCAGACCGATCTCCTAGGCTCGTAATTCCCCCCCCTCAAAAGAGACAGGAAGGATGGGAGATAATATTTGAAAGAACTGAGGCAGGACAAGTGCTCTGTGAACACGAGCAGCTAGCAGGACCCGGGATTTTTTCTTGTCGGGCTGACAATGCCAGTGTGAGCCAGATTGGGAGTTATTGTACACTATAAAACCATTTAAGAGCATGTTTGTTCAAAAAGGATGAAGAAAATGCCAAAGTAGCAATAATTACAGCTACAGAGGGACCACCACTTAAAGCCATGGCCCAGGACAGATGAATGCCTCAGCAGCAGCTGTTTAGATTCTGGCCTGATGCCTCTGTAGCAGTCAATCAAAAGGAGGCGAGTGACATCACCACACAGCACACTTCTGTATCTCACTGCAGGAGCAAGAGAAGCTCCGGGAGCAGGAAGGACACTTGCTTCAGCCCCAGCCACCCTCCTCGGCACTCCTAGGCTGACTGGTACCAACAAGCCCGGCTATCGCTGTCCCTCTTCAAGCCCTTGTTTCCAGAAGGCACTTCCACTTGCACTGAGATGTGCGTTTGCACACCCAGTATTGCTTCTGCACACCCCCGTCTGAGAAAAGCAGAGTTAACGGACACGTACACGGGTTACAGCTCACCAGGGCAGCTGGGTGTGCAAACAGATGATGGATGGAGGGGCAGCTGAAGAGCTAATCCTGCATTCAGAAGCGTGCATTTAAAAAGAAAAACCTTTAAATGTAACCAACAGACTTTTCTCCTCTACAGTGTGTTCAACCCTACACTATGCAATGACTCATGGCAAGTTAAATAGACATTTATAGTTGCATTTCTGTCCTGCAGTGACAATATATTATAACTATGGTATGACCTCAACAAAAATGAAGAGAGACAGTGTTTTCTACTACCGATCGGGGAGGAGGTGTGGGGAAGCCTCTCTGCAAAGGAATGAGTAATTAAGTACTTGGAAACCATGAATCAACTCACACAACCCAANGGGCTGACAATGCCAGTGTGAGCCAGATTGGGAGTTATTGTACACTATAAAACCATTTAAGAGCATGTTTGTTCAAAAAGGATGAAGAAAATGCCAAAGTAGCAATAATTACAGATACAGAGGGACCACCACTTAAAGCCATGGCCCAGGACAGATGAATGCCTCAGCAGCAGCTGTTCAGATTCTGGCCTGATGCCTCTGTAGCGGTCAATCAAAAGGAGGCGAGTGACATCACCACACAGCACACTTCTGTATCTCACTGCAGGAGCAAGAGAAGCTCCGGGAGCAGGAAGGACACTTGCTTCAGCCCCAGCCACCCTCCTCGGCACTCCTAAGCTGCCTGGCTATCGCTGTCCCTCTTCAAGCCCTTGTTTCCAGAAGGCACTTCCACTTGCACTGAGATGTGCGTTTGCACACCCAGTATTGCTTCTGCACACCCCCGTCTGAGAAAAGCAGAGTTAACGGACACGTACACGGGTTACAGCTCACCAGGGCAGCTGGGTGTGCAAACAGATGATGGATGGAGGGGCAGCTGAAGAGCTAATCCTGCATTCAGAAGCGTGCATTTAAAAAGAAAAACCTTTAAATGTAACCAACAGACTTTTCTCCTCTACAGTGTGTTCAACCCTACACTATGCAATGACTCATGGCAAGTTAAATAGACATTTATAGTTGCATTTAAGTCCTGCAGTGACAATATATTATAACTATGACCTCAACAAAAATGAAGAGAGCCAGTGTTTTCTACTACCGATCAGGGAGGATGCGTGGGGAAGCCTCTCTGCAAAGGAATGAGTAATTAAGTACTTGGAAACCATGAATCAACTCACACAACCCAAGATCTGAGTGTTTAATAAAAGTGGTGATTTTACTACCACAGGATTTTGCCACTAGTACAGCAAAGATAACAGAAACAAACAACTGATAAAATTTTTTTTTATTATTCACTTTTGAATTCTTTTACACTTTCCTGATTATTTTGTGTAAGGTGAAACTAGAACTGTTTAAAAGACATACACAAATCTAGTACATCAATAACCAGGTACTTCTTTTTGCTATACTATTCTCACAACCACGTGTGTGCTAGGCAATATAACCGTCACAGAAGCAAACTTTAGGCAGAATACTGGTCAGTAAAAACAAAGCGAAAAGAGCTACCAGATATACAGACAGGCTCGGTTCCACATTCACTACTGCATTTATCAAGCGCCAAGTATTAACTGCACAATTTGTTCAGCCAGTAGAGGGGAGTTTTAAAATCAGTGCATGAAATTCTCTTCAGCAGACAGATGGACAGACAAACAGATGGATCCTATACCTAAGTGGAATGTGAAGGCAGGGGGATGATACCGCCAGACCGATAGGTGACTACCCCTAATCTTTTCCACTGCATTATTCACGCAACTCTTATTAGGTTTTATTGAATGGGACATGTTTGAAACATAACTAGGTGAGGACGTTTGGAGCTCAAATATTACAAGTTACAAGCGTTACAAATGTGTATGTCTGCATTCCAGTACAAGAAATGGGAAAGCCTGAATATTTGAGCCAGATCCTGGTACTACCAAAAAATGCCAGATGAGAGCTGAAGACTGCCACAGCACTGGCAGCTCTCAAATATGCAAGAAAGAAACCTGTCCTCGAGCAGAGACAGGTCTCACTCACCATCCCGACATCACCCACAATCAAGGAAAGGATGACGCAGATGTGGGAGTCCAAAATTGCTTTAATGGAGTTTAAACAGGTGAGAGGGTCAAGGATGAACAGAGTCCAATGGGAGAAAAAAATTCTATAAAGTGAACTTAAAGATGGCTCCGTGGATTACTTCAGAAGTTTTTGGGATAAAATCGAAACAGGAATACCACGGAGAGTTCGATTCACCTAAGAGTAATGCAAAAGTGGCAGATCACTTCATGGTATCACCCAAACTAATAAGGCCATTCAAAAAATTGAATCTTCTCCTATTGCAAGTCCATGGTAGTGAACCAAGAATTCTCACTCCTGAAGAATATCTAAGGTGTCATTAGGCAAGTTATTGCTGTGGGAAGGGGCTGAGTCATGCATGTTGAATGAGCATGAAAGCACTTTTAGAAGTCGAATCCCAGTTATCTGCCAATGTAAAGAATTTGGAAATCAAGCTGCTAACTCCCCCATTACCCTCCTCCCCCAAACAAACCCCATCCCCAGAAATATACGATTGACAAAGTGAGCTTTTGACTGAAAGCGGTGCCTCAGACTTGGTTACAAATGTCTACAGAGTGTGCCTGTTAAACTAACTCATAGCAGTGTCGCTAGCTGGAATGCCATACATCGGATTGTTCTCCTTCCATGCCCCAGTGTCACAATAGAATCTCTATAACTTTCTGTACAACTTTACAACAGAATTGTACTTCGACTATTTTGGTGCCAAATTAAGCTCGCCAGAGTTACATAACTGATGTCTACTTTTCTACCAATAAGAGTTTTGTAAAGTCAATTGCAATCACAAAACCCATAATCACAGTGTTCAGTTAAAAATATAAACACGGTAATCATAATTGTAAATGTTCATAATAGGAAAGTTCGGAATGCCATTATAATAACCGACCGCTGCTTTAAGTACACAAAACACCAACCAACCGTTTTTACCCCACAGACAGTTTTTGCTACGTTGAGGTTGTGAAAGTCGATGTACTATTCTTTTTGCTTGTCGCACAAAGGGATATATGTGTAGGATACAGGGTGACATTGAACATATAGTGAAGCATGACAGCCATTAGTTCTCTCCCTCCCCGGCATCCCCTTCATCTCCCTGGTTTTCCGACGTCCATAGCTGCAAGAAAATACCAAACCATGTTTATACTGAAAGCACACAGTTAATTACAACTGTCAGGAAAGGAAGACAGAAGCTGTGCAATTTTCTCAGCTAAGAACAATTCAGAACTGAACTTAACAGCAGAGCTAAAGAATAACGAGCTAGAAAATGGGCAGAGTATTACAAGTAAAAAGCCAGCAAAAGTTCACAAACTCAACACAAAGACAAGCTGGCTGTCGAGAACAGACAAACTGGACTTTCTGCTACAAAAAGCTGCGTTTGTTACAGTGGTTAGCAAGCGACTGCTGGTTGAAACAAGCAAGTCTAACTGGTGTGGTTACGAAAAGCAGTGCAGTTAGGACATGCAGTTAATGCCTCAGAAAAGGCTTGTAATGGCCCAGAACTACACAAGACTTCAGATGTCGAGTCCCACTTAGCAGAGCCCAGCAGCCTAAAGCAGTGACAGTGCACTGTGCGGCAGTTTGCCTGGTGATACTTACAGTGAGGTTGTCCCTAAGCAGCTGCATGATGAGAGTGCTGTCTTTGTAAGACTCTTCATTCAGCGTGTCCAGCTCTGCTATCGCTTCATCAAATGCCTAAAAATACAGAAGACAGCACTTACACACTCTGCTCTCTGAAATCACTTCTGCTTACACAGAGCTTACAAATTTGCCAGACTACTATTCAAATTCTGTGCAAAAGCTTCAGTATTTTTCTTTTCCACCAAGAGTAAACCAAAGTGAGCACCAGACCGAAGGAAGACCAGTGGGAAAACAGAAGTCTTGAGGGGGGTCCAGAGGAAAGCCCAGAACAACTTCACTACCACCCGATACCAAATACTGAAGAGGCACGTGCACTCTGTCATACTGAAGAACAATTCACAGCTTGAAGTCGGGTTTAACAGCAACACTTAAAAGCAATACTTCCATTAAAAATGAAGGCCTCACTGCTCTAAATTGTCAGTAAAAGACAAAGGTACTATTAAAATGATGTATGTATTGCACGTGAGTAAGCAGGAAAGAAAATGGAAGACAAGGTTTTTTTGACAGTGGGGTGGAAGGTTTTGGATTTCTTTTCAAAACAGCATAGGAGATCAGGTATGTTCCACTCGAGATCAATAAAGCCATTCCTCCTATCGATCTGTTACACATGAAAGCCCGTGCTGCAGGTCTGAGAGCTGAGCACCATGATTAAGTGCTATTTTGTCATTCAGATTTCAAACAGATGTAAGCATATTAACTAAAAAAACAGGAACAGCAGCTTTGCACAGCAAAACATGACGTGTTATTTAATAAGTATTATTAAAGCGCATATTAAGAATGCAAAGATTCACCTAATGCCATATTATTTGAGTTACTACCAGATAACTTTCACAGATTCAAAAAGCTCTATTTAGAAGGCTCTAATCATATTTTAAGGAGACAGCCAAGACAAAAATGAGTAAGATGGGCACAACCCATCACATGAGCTCTTTTTGGTCTCTGGAGAGAGAAGCACACACACACGCAGATACACAAGGACATTCAGGGCTATGACCGCAGTCACAAAGACTTCATGTATTTGCTAAGTGTTCAGATTTAAGTAAATAATTCACTTGAGAAGTGCTAACTTACCTGAAAACATACTACAATGACAATAGTTTAAAGATTACAGCATTCTTAAGGAATTTGATATGAAAAAGCATAATAATCCACCAAGTGCTACTGCAACCATGTCATTATCTCCTTAGCTTCCACAGAAACTGGTAATATGAAGAGTCTGCTTACCGTCTTTGCCAGGTTACAGGCTTTTTCAGGAGAATTTAGTATCTCATAGTAGAAGACAGAGAAATTTAGAGCCAAACCGAGTCGAATGGGGTGTGTTGGCTGCATCTCTTTCTTGCTAATTTCAAAAGCCTCCTGGTAAGCTTGCTGAGAGTTTGCTACTGTTGCTGTAAGAAGCAATTACAACTATATTAATGCACAATACATCACTGTACTTCACGGGGCAAGCTATTACATTCTTGGTCTAGACTATCATGCCATCAAGACATTCATACAATTCCATACGCACAGATGCTTCTTTCAATGTTTTTAGATGTAAAATCCTACCACTGGCTGAATTATTAAGGCAGAAATACTTCTTCAGATGAAGCTTTGAGCTACGGAAAGTAAATTCAACATTTTAAGTGTCTTAAAATGAATTTTTTTCAAAATAAATTCCAACGCATCTGAATGCCTATAAGCTCTACCTAAGTCAAAGAGTACTGCTATTAAATGCTCACTTCCAGCCTAGCTGAAGAAGTAGCAGTTCTAAATAATAAATCTAGACAAAACCATATGGGGAAGAAGAGGTACCTAAACAATCTATTTAAACTGAAGGAAAAATTTAGCAGGTAGCTCATGAACTTTCTATTTCAGTTTGGGGTTTCAGAGGAAAGACAACAGTCCCTTCCTGGCTAATGGGTAACAATAAGCGCCAGAATGGTGGCCAACTAAGTTTGCAAGACATGGACTACATCAGACACTCACCAGGAACTCCGGCACAGTTCAGCACTGCTTTAACATTTCAGGATTAACCGGCTTAGGACCCAGTAACCCAATATCCCCTATTTGCATGCAGAAAGCTTACAAACAATGACGACTTACAAGCTAAATTCCTAGTTTAAACAAGAGACGATAGGAATAAAGCATTTTCCATAAGAAAAAACACATTCTCCAGGAAAAGGGTTTTACACTGTCAAATATGCTTGAAAATCAGTCACTAAGGTCAGGAATTTGACTGGTTTGATGAATGTCTGTCAATCACTCATTCATTTTAGTGAAGTCTTTCGCTAAAAGTGACTTGCATTGCACCCATCTTCAATACTACAGAGCAGCAATGAAAAGAAATAAGTACTTTATGTCTGGGGAAAAGAACAGAAGTACTTTTCATACTTTATTCTGCTCAGCCCCCAGCAGAATGAGAGATTTCATCTCTACTTACTTTGCTTATTGTCCCCAGATGCCACCTCTGAGAGGTATCTGTAGTAATCACCTTTCATTTTCAAATAGAAGACCTTGCTTTCTGGCTGCGTGGCATTGACAATAAGGTATTTATCCAGGAGTTCCTGAGAAAGGAAACACCACTTTTTTTTTCTCCCAGGTCATAAAAATAATGTCTGAAACAGAGTCCTTGTTACAATGGTAAGCA
>VZTO01009656.1:12764-23020 GCA_013400615.1 Syrrhaptes paradoxus | reverse complement strand
TTTAAGGCTGCAAAGATTTTCCTTGAAATACACTGATGCAAACCCACATCCATAACCACAGTCAGGAAAAGCAGCAGGTTGAATTAGCACAAGTCTGGTCACTTTTGCTGCCACAAACTTGAATTATATACAGAGCAGTGAAATTATCTGCAACAAACTGATTCTACCTGCAACCCCAGCAGAAAAGCTGAATAATGGCACAGTCAGCACATGTGCATTCAGAGAGATGCAAAGGCTGAGAGTACTGAGAGTAACTGCTCTTGACAGATCTTCAGCAAACTGAACAGCAATAAAAAGAACCCTTCTCATCTAACTGAAAGAAACAGCAAAACCGGTTTGAAGGCAAAAGTACACACCTTCTCCATCCCAAAAAGGTACTAAAAAAGCCTCAGGACATCAGCATTCATTAAGAAAAGAATTTAAACGGTAGGCTTTTTCAGGACTCATGACAGTACTCCAGATCTGAATTTGTTTTCATGGTGACTCCCAGCCAGCAGCTGGGGGTATTCAGCATTGCCTTGTTTGCTTCTTTTGTTTAAAAAAAAAAAATGCTCTTATTGTAACAAATTCCCTAAGAAACAAACTAGATGACTTAGGAGCTAGAATTGGACCCAAGGACATGGCTATGCAACATTACTCCCCTGCTAAGGTGCTGCAGTGCCTACAGCACCAGTCAGATACCCTCAGCCTCTCCGAAGAACGCTGNAGGAAAAATTTAGCAGGTAGCTCATGAACTTTCTATTTCAGTTTGGGGTTTCAGAGGAAAGACAACAGTCCCTTCCTGGCTAATGGGTAACAATAAGCGCCAGAATGGTGGCCAACTAAGTTTGCAAGACATGGACTACATCAGACACTCACCAGGAACTCCGGCACAGTTCAGCACTGCTTTAACATTTCAGGATTAACCGGCTTAGGACCCAGTAACCCAATATCCCCTATTTGCATGCAGAAAGCTTACAAACAATGACGACTTACAAGCTAAATTCCTAGTTTAAACAAGAGACGATAGGAATAAAGCATTTTCCATAAGAAAAAACACATTCTCCAGGAAAAGGGTTTTACACTGTCAAATATGCTTGAAAATCAGTCACTAAGGTCAGGAATTTGACTGGTTTGATGAATGTCTGTCAATCACTCATTCATTTTAGTGAAGTCTTTCGCTAAAAGTGACTTGCATTGCACCCATCTTCAATACTACAGAGCAGCAATGAAAAGAAATAAGTACTTTATGTCTGGGGAAAAGAACAGAAGTACTTTTCATACTTTATTCTGCTCAGCCCCCAGCAGAATGAGAGATTTCATCTCTACTTACTTTGCTTATTGTCCCCAGATGCCACCTCTGAGAGGTATCTGTAGTAATCACCTTTCATTTTCAAATAGAAGACCTTGCTTTCTGGCTGCGTGGCATTGACAATAAGGTATTTATCCAGGAGTTCCTGAGAAAGGAAACACCACTTTTTTTTTCTCCCAGGTCATAAAAATAATGTCTGAAACAGAGTCCTTGTTACAATGGTAAGCAAGAACTGTTAAAACATTAACAATGACTTATGTATACTCATGTGTTAATGACTTTGCCTACTGTTGTCTAAACTCAGAAAAAAAGATAAACTACTTGTATTCTAACCCCTGGAAAGCAGAAAACTTGCTGTGTTGAGGCTATCCACAATTCAGTCCTGCAGAACCTAATGACCACCAGGGTTTAAGGCTGCAAAGATTTTCCTTGAAATACACTGATGCAAACCCACATCCATAACCACAGTCAGGAAAAGCAGCAGGTTGAATTAGCACAAGTCTGGTCACTTTTGCTGCCACAAACTTGAATTATATACAGAGCAGTGAAATTATCTGCAACAAACTGATTCTATCTGCAACCCCAGCAGAAAAGATGAATAACGGCACAGTCAGCACATGTGCATTCAGAGAGAGATGCAAAGGCTGAGACAGATCTTGACAGATCTTCAGCAAACTGAACAGCAATAAAAAGAACCCTTCTCATCTAACTGAAAGAAACAGCAAAACCGGTTTGAAGGCAAAAGTACACACCTTCTCCATCCCAAAAAGGTACTAAAAAAGCCTCAGGACATCAGCATTCATTAAGAAAAGAATTTAAACGGTAGGCTTTTTCAGGACTCATGACAGTACTCCAGATCTGAATTTGTTTTCATGGTGACTCCCAGCCAGCAGCTGGGGGTATTCAGCATTGCCTTGTTTGCTTCTTTTGTTTAAAAAAAAATAAATGCTCTATTGTAACAAATTCCCTAAGAAACAAACTAGATGACTTAGGAGCTAGAATTGGACCCAAGGACATGGCTATGCAAAATTACTCCCCTGCTAAGGTGCTGCAGTGCCTACAGCACCAGTCAGATACCCTGAGCCTCTCTGAAGAACGCTGCAGCACTAACTACTGTTATTTTTGCTGTTGGATTATTACCAGGACATCATTGCAGATATCTTGCAATTCAGCCTCAATTTTCTCACGATATTCTCTTCCCATCTGCTGTTTCTTCTCGTTCCTCTCTGTTTTTTGTTCAATGCTGGAAATTACACGCCAGGACGAGCGACGGGCACCAACCACGTTCTTGTAGGCAACCGAGAGTAGATTCCTCTCTTCATTGGACAGTTCATGTCCTTGCTCAGTGACAGCCTTCATAGCCGCAGCCATGTCATCATAACGCTCAGCCTGTTCAGCCAGTTTGGCTTTCTGTACCAACTCACTTTTATCCATGGCTCTCCTGTAATTAATGGGGAATAAAAATAGAGAAGAATACCTCTTCATTGTCTGCACTGTGGAAGTTAATGCTGAAGGGTGAAGCAGAACTCACAGTCACTAATAACTGGGAAATCTATCAACACTAACACAGTAACACGAAGGGTTCCTTTTTAAAAAATTGTATGACCTTTTGCTAAATACGTATAAGTTCTATGTGTAATTGACTATTCACAGTCCTGAAGATATGTAAACATAATTCTTCAAAATGCAGCAAAATTCATATCAGCATTAAGCACAGCACATCAGTATGTTCCCTGTGTAAATCTTTCCCCTTTCCTATACTGGCCACAGCTCAGCTTGGGAAACACTGCAGGTTCCAACCCAGAACGGCCAGTTTTGGTTGTTGTTTTGTTTGTTTTCCCACCACTGTTATACAACAGCAAGTACTTCAGAGCATTGAAGCACTGGACAGCTCCTCCTGACACTGAAGATTTTTTGCACACTAGAGGAGCTGCTTCTGTGTATTTAAATAAACCATACCCAGTAACGCTGTTGTTGGTGGCAACTATGGAAAATACATTTATACTGTTGTGCTAGAAAATTGGTTGCTTCATACATGCATCAACGTACATATAATGGACAATGCCACACCACTAGGGTGGCTGCCATCTCAGGTTTTCAAGACCTTTCAAGTAACACTGACATTCACAAAAAACAAATGGGACATGGCCCGCATGATGGTCACTACTGCAAAACTAATTGCTTATATGGAAGCAACTTGTTTATCATTTCTGATCATCATGCAGTTTAGCAACTGAAGCCAAGAAAAACACATCACATGGCCACAAGGTCCCTGAAGAGCTTAAGTAATGAAAAATTAAGTTAGTAAGGAACGTGTCAGTGAGGCAGCCTGAGTGTTGCTTACTTTTACAAGATAACACTAACACAGCGCTAAATCGGCCATTGAGCTACTCACCACAGAGTCAACCGCTCAGGGCAAGGTTCACAGGAGAACTTAAACAAGTTTCCTTGCCTTTATCAAAGTAAGTGGACCTCAATACCTCAGAAACTCCCAGATGCCCCCAATTAATCTGTAAAATGTCTCCAGGTGCGCAGGTTCACTTTTGGACCAAGCCAGAACTGTTATTCTTGTCAGTACCGAGCAACCTGTTCCTCTCCCACTTCCTAAATCCCAGTCAGGACTCCCACTGTCCAGATGAGAAGCTGTACTGGCTTTGGCACAGGCTGAGACCTAACAGCCTAAAGAACAACGAAAAGCAAGCAAGAACAGTAAATTTACAATTGTCCTTCACAGGCTCCTATTGTCTACAGCCCTATCAGAACGAGCCAACAGGCCGAAAGTGATTGCTGTAGCCTTCTCCCTGGCTCTTTCCTTTGAAGATCCCAGTCTGACAGGCTCCCGATGGAGAAAGTCTCGCACACACCGCTCAGCTTGTATTTCAATCCAAGTACCACCTGCCAGACTATTATGCAGGGAAACCAGGCCTCTACACTAAATCCTCAACCAGGACACCGAGAGGCAGACCCAAATTCCCATTGTGTGTATGAGCAGTTTCAGAGTTTCTGCTGCCAAGGATGGAGGACTAGCTACAAAATCATTCTCGGATAAGTGTATTCAATCCCTCCAGCTGAAGATACTTCTCTTTATCAAACAAAATAACTGAAGGTATCAAGTCAAACATTGTTATTTCACATCAAAGCTCTTGAAGCAAACCCAGCAACCAGATGTCCTACCTGCTATACATCTGCAAGTCACGCTCCTACCTGGCGTTTGATCCTTTGCCGATCTAGCCTAATACACCCATCCACATAAGGCCCTCAGAAAGGATGCGTAAGGCTAAAACCAGCCTCCTGGAAAGAGACCTCTTGCAGACTTGTAAGTGAAGTTCAGCTGCAGATCAACGCCACTTCAAACACTGTGTTTGAACGAGCGGATTCTGGCGCCTGTTACAAGGTGACACACAGCCTTCAGACTGGAGCCCTCAACAAGCCAGACTGGCTGTGGGTAGCAGTGTGACAGGTTTTTGTAAGGCATGATTAATTTGGCTCTGTCTTCCCCCAGAGGCTTTTACCATGGGGATATGCTGCATTATCATTGGCTTCTGCAGATTTATCGAAAGGATAGCTCTGAGGATGGAAAGGGATAAGTGGAATTTGTGATGTGCGTTTTTTCTCCTTACTCTGAAGCGTTTCCTAGTACCAATGTATAACAAGCCTAACGAAATCATCAGACCGATTACCTCTGAGAACCCATCCCGCTTTTCACTGTTGAGTCTATCAAATGCTGTAAATCATTCCTTAACTCAGCACTAAATTTAGACTACGTGCTGAATGCAGGAAGTAATTAGTGAGTGGCATTTCTCTACCCACTCTCTAAAAACTGAACATGAACAAAGTACACCTGAAGAATGCTTTTTCAGTTAGAAAAACCAACTGTAAATAGCAGGACATTTAAACAGAACAGCTTCTAGAAGCATTTCTATTGCAACCATATTATCTTCTCCTCTTCTTCTTATGGAATGTGATTATTATGTACAAAAAGCCTGCTTGTCAAGTCCAGAGGCAAGTAGCTCCAACAGAGTTTACATTTTGCCATTGAAAGGTCAGTTTTATCTTTGATCTGCACTTTTCCTATAGTGGTCTAATTCACAGACAAGTCATCTGTGCAGAACTCCGTTTACAAACAATATAGAGTTTCATTTAGAAACGGTGCAGAGTTTGTTTTATCAAGCTCTGTTTTATCTTTAGATGCAAGTCAGTTCACAGCAGTCAATGGGTTCATATAAGGACACATGAAGGAAATCACAGAGGGAACTGCAAGGGCATAAAGACCTAGTGGATAAAAGAGATCCAGAAACCAGTTTAACGTATCAATTATACAGGCGAAATACCAGCACAAAGCATTAGAATGTTGTTTCTCATCAAATAACTTTCCTCAGTAACGTAACTAATTTATGCACATCTTAAATGTAAGTGATGACTGAAGATGGAGTTTGTCAGAACTTCACTGGCTTGGTTTTGACATAAAAATTCAATATACAGGTGCTTCAGTTTAGTCAATTCATCTTAATATCTGTACTGTCAGTAGGTTTTTTATGAAACACGAAATACTATTCAATTGCATGGATTTAACAGACCTTAAATACAGTACAAAAATAATTGCTGAGACCAAAATATCAGCGATCGACAGTCAGCCTACCATCATCTCTTTCACAGGGTGCTGCATAAAGGAACACTTAAAATCCTTATTTGATTCTCCATTGCTTACCTTGTTGGAAGCCTGGGGAGAGCTTTGCAGAGCTATGCTGGCTTGAGCTCCAAAAGAGGGAAGTGTTTGCCAGAAGGAAAAAAGATACAAGGAAAGGAGTGATGTTTGAAAAGGCAAAGAAGCAACTATCAGTTATAACGGGTCCCTCCCGACGAGGAGATGAAAGCCACACTCTAACAAAGGATCAGTGTGCCACAGTCTGAAACAAGCAAAGCCTACAGCTAAAAATACTCCTAGGCCACAAACAGAAGCCATCTAACACAGGTTACCTGCAGCTAGGAGCAAAACACACACAGGTGACGAACAGGAGGCCAACAGGAATCAGCTATTCTAGTACGAACGAAGCCATGCCGGGCCGGCAAGGGGGAAAGAGGGAAGATGGAAAAAGGAGCGGAGATGTGCGGATCACAGCCATGGAGGAGTCCAAGAAGTTGCCCGTTCTACGCAGAAGACTGTCACATTAGATGCATTAATACATTTCAAATTCTTAAGAGACTGTCTTCTTAAGAATCTGTCAAACCACAGCTTAGCAGGCCTCTGAAATGAAGTGGCTGGACACTAATGACAATAAGAAATGCCAACCACTAGCCAGCAGTTGCGGTCAATAGTACCAGCTGCCAGAAATTTTAATCACCCTAAATCCCACACTCATAATTTTTTATTATTATTTTATTTCTCTGCCTCCCATACAGCCTCAATTCTTTCAATCTCTCTTACAAAGGCAAAAGAGCATGTATGCAGGTACTAGAAGTTACAAGTGCTTATTTCTCACCCTATAAAAGCTTTACACCTGTGTAGCCAAGACTCTGAAGCATATTACAAAGCATCAGAACCTGGGAAACACATTAGTTTGTAACTGCCTTGCTGCTTTTAGTGGAAGATGCAGTAAGAAGGGGATGGTGCGACCACCCTGGGAACAGCACCTGAAGCCGGTACACCCACAGATCTTTCAAGAGTGGATGGACACCCAGAACTGGAGGTTTCCATCTCAGTAACAGGTGAGGAGTAAAACATACAGATAACGTTCCTCAGAAGACTGCAGGAGCTACATCTTACTACTCAGCAGTTACTACTTCTGCTTTGTAGCCTTTATTGATGAGTTGTTTAGGACAGAGCCAAAACAGACCAGAAGTAACTGCTTCTGCAGAAATCAAATGAAAAGTGGGACTGAAAAAAATCTGCCTTATATAATGTATTGAACTGACAAGACAATACTAATAAGCCCATGTTGGCCTGAAGTCTGCTGCTCTCGATGATCTGTTCTTCTGATGCTAATTAAGTAATTGATTTTTGTGTGCTGTTTTTCTCTTTACAGCAAGCATTAGACTCTGTCAGACAAACACTTCCACTTTGTAAAAAAATTGGTGAGAAATCGGTGTCGTTACCGATTTGACATACCGGTCCCCAATGAGTCAAGCAGAGACACAGGTTACCAGACCTGCATGTTTCACTGTGAGAAATGAATGGAAAATCAGATTTGGTGAAATGGGATGCAATCATACTTCTCAGTTACAAACTCTGTAAGCTCATTCAAATCACAACAGGAAAAGCAGCAGACTGGGACAGAATCTGTAGTTCAATCTTCCAACAATACACAAAAATACCTGATTTGATTTCTGGATGGGCAATTCATTCCAAAATTAAATATTCACATGAGGTAAGAGGTATTTCAAATTACAGTTCTATAATTACAGAGAGGAAGAGCTTTGGAGACACTATCTCTAAAACAAATGGAAAACCTTTCTCCATAATTCAGGTACACACATGCTGACACAAGTATCTGCATGATGTTGATGGCATTCACTGTCAAGCAGACATCGTTCCTGATTAGATATTCTTTACAGGAAAGGAATCGGCTCTCTTAAATGGAGTGCAAGAAACCTTCCTTGCTTTATCACAGCATTAGGCACTTCAGGTCATTAGTTGTGTTTCTCTATTTTGGTTCCCTCAAAGGCTACCATGTGTTAGGAAATGATGTGACCGGTAGATCTGAACAGTGAAACTGTCCGTAGAGGTCAAGAGATTGGGTATAACAACAAGTTCAGTAAAATATACTGCAAACGTAATGAGGCAAAAAGAAAAATGACATAATAGTTGTGATATTCTTGCCGACCTTGTGCAGCACATAACTTTAGCCTCCTCTGCATTTACTGATTAACCGTATACCCGGGCCTTCAGCTCAAATCTTTATGCAAATGTTCAGATAAAATTAACAATCTGTAAAGCCATGCCTGAACCTGCCCTGGCCACCTTCTGCCATCATTACTTGTTGCTTCCTAGAACTGACCAGCATCATTTTTGAATAAAATGGCATTCAACGGTTTTCAATCTCCACAGACAATTACAAAATTTCTAAGAACCAACAGCGTGCAGGAATACTGATGCTATATGGACCACTTTAGTGACAGTAGCCTTGTCCTTCTTAACATCACTTAAACCAGGGACAGCAGGCTGAAAAGCACTGCACTGCTCCACACCTCTGGCACTTGGCACAGGACAGCTGCAGGTGGGGACAAGCACGCAGTTCCAAAGTACAACACACTTACACGGTAACACCTTTTTGTTCCAACTAGCAGAATTGTGTTTGGCTAGAGTCCAGGTGGAAATAGTGAGTTATCCCAAAAAATCTTCCCCCAGGCATAAAGTTCATGCCAAACGAATGTATTCATATCACAGGTAAACCACTTTTGTTAATAATAAACGGAGAGTATTTATATCACAGGGTGGGGCAAAAAGTGCGGGCATGTAAGAGACACACTGCTGTAACGCCCGGTCTCTGTGGGATGTATTAGGATACCAGAGGGATTAGAGTACCAGCTTTTTACCTCATTATTCAGATCACTATTTACTTAATTCCTCATCCGAGTTTATTCACATGCAGCACAAAAAGCTGCATACTGGCAAAGGCCTGCTTAGAGGAAAAAAAAAAAAGACTCAACATCAAAATAGCAGAGATCAGAACATGCGGTACTGACATAATGAGGTTGAAAAAACTGCACTAGGCCCATCTGTGCAACGAGTCTATCACTTTATTGGTACCAATTTAATAAACAAAATATTATACAGGCTACATATTTGCAGTCCAAAGAGCAACAAAGGCACTCGCATTCCTACTTGTTTTCTTTTCTAGACCAGTTTATGTCTCATTATTACTTTAAAATAAAAGCAAGCTTTTCTTCTCATAAAGAAATATTAAAATTCCTGACTGAGGTGTCCCATGGCAGTGAATGCGTAAACACATAAATATTCCTACAGACACTGAAGTTACAAAACCTTACAAATGTTCTCAAACTCTCTGATATTTTTATATAAGAATTTAGCTTTTATGGTGCTGCATGATGTGCAATTTGTTTTCCTACCACCAGGAAAGTTATTTTAACTCTTAACAAGGAATTTAGCTTCAAGCAACCAAATTACACCATAATCTTGGCATTAGATGCATTTTTGCTCCCATATGCTAACACAGTGACCGTATGTCAGTGACATTTGATAATCCCAATTAATAGCTGATTACACACACCGCAAACAAAACCTGTGATTGTTAGTTTTGGGTTACTGCCCAGCCTTTTTATAGACTGGGGCTGGCCTGAACCAACCTTCTTACCCCTGGAGTCCTCCCTAATCTCACCTCTATTTCCAGGCGGCTGCAAGTCACAAAAATTTGAAAATAATAATAAAATAATTTGTTTGCCTCTAAAACGCTCCTGACATTTCCGTGACTGCCTCTGGCCCTATGCGAGCAGGCTCACACCAACGGCACAGCCCCGGCACCTCCCCTCTGGGGCTGGAAGGGCCCCGAGCCCCTGGGCCGGTGAGGCTGCCAGAACCCCCCAGCCCCCCTCCCTGCTTGGGGCCGTGACCCCAGCGGCCTCCGGGCGAAGCAGGGCTGTGACCGGGACCGGCCCTGGCACGGCGCGGCCGCTTCCCCTCCCTCCCCCGCCGGGCCGCCAGCCCCTCACCGCCGCTCCCGCCGGGTACAGGTGTGCGTGGCCGGCCTCCGGGGAGCCAGTGACTCACCCGGGGCGGGGCAGGGCGGCCGGGGAGGGGCCGGCACCACCCGCTCGGGCTCCGCAGCCGAGGAAGGGTCACACCGTTACCCCGGGGGACAGGCAGGGCCCGCCGCCCCCCCCCCCTTCCCCGCAGGGACCCTCCCGCAGCGCGCCGGAGGCAGCCCCCGAGGCCTGTTGCGGCCTCCGGCGCCCCTCCCCTCCGCGGGGCTGCGCCGGCCCAGCCGCCGGGAAGGAGCGGCCCCAGCCG
>VZTO01009656.1:0-12737 GCA_013400615.1 Syrrhaptes paradoxus | reverse complement strand
CCTTCCGGCGCCAGGGGGCGCCACCGCCCCTCCTGCTTCCCCATTGGGCCGGCGGCGGCGGGCGCCAGGCGGCTGTCGGCTGCTGTAGCGCCCCCTGCTCTGCCCGGCCGGGCCCGCCCGCGGCGCCTTCCCGCCCCCTCAGCGCCCTCGGTCCCCTCGGTCCCCTCAGCCGCCTCCATCCGGCCCCACCGCCGCCCAGGGCCTGGGGAGGGGGCTCGGCCTCTCCTCAGCGCAGTGCTCCCGCCCCGAGGCGTCGGTGCGGGGGAGGCCGAGGCGGCTGAGGGTCTGTGGGCCCCCGCCTGCTCCATAAACCCACCCAGAGTGCGGCCTGCTCGTTGGCAGCTCTTTGTCTCGGCTGAGCCGTTCTCACACCCCCGGGGCAACCCCTGGTGCGGCCCTGGTCCCTCAGAGCTGGGTGGGTATCCAGAGGAGGGAGCTGCTCCGGCTGGGGAGCGCAGTGGCTTCCCCAGTAACAAGAAAAGAGAGTTTTTGGTTTTTTGGCCATTTCTCACTGCTGCTCTGTGGCTGAGCCTCACAGTGAGGGACATCTCTGCAGACCGCAGGCAGCGGGTGCCGTTCTGCACGCTGGTATGGAAGTAAAAGTTCACAAATGCTTTGAATTGGAAAGTTTTAGTAGTGGTTCCTCCCTACAATTTAAATTGCATCTTTTAACTGAAAAAAACTGAGATCCTTACTGGCTAGATAAGTTTTATGCAACTGTAATAAATAACATTTACTAGAGAAATGGGGAGAGAGAGCATTTTTGGGACATGAGAAAAAGTCTAGCTTGGTCTCCAAGAAGGGATCCAAGGAAAAGAGTTCAGTTTTATGATCCATGTAATCCATTTGGATAAGAAGTGACTGAACACACAACCCCCTCCCCTCCCAAGTCTCGAGTTTATAGCAGCACCATTGTCAGACCATTATTGCTGAGGCTGAAAGGCCCTCTGGTCAATTACAGTATCCTGGAGCTGAATTTTCTCTTACACTTTCAGATACAATCCTGGTCCCATCAAAGTCCCAGTCAGATTCCTTTTCAGTGATGGAAGGACTTCCTTAGTTTCCTGCTTAGTCTCAGTCCAAAGGTCAATTACTTTGGAAAGTCAGGAGGAAAATTGCTTGGCACTTGTGAGTTATCTTAAGTTGCAAGCACCAATTCAGCTAAATCAGTTGTTGTCATCTCTCTCTTGTTTTTTTCTTTTCTAGGTGAAACTTGTTCTTTCCCTGATCTTCTCCATAGCCCCTATATTCCTGGTTTCCATCTGGGCTGTTCCCAGTGTTCTCGTGGCGGCCCTGGGAGTGCTGATTCACCACTGCTCAGCCCTCAAACGTGTAGCAACAGCAGCAAGTCTTTCCAAGTGTCACCTTTCAGAGGAGAAAGGGCTCATGGTGAGGTGCAGGCACATGTAGAGTAAAACTACAAGAAAGGAAATCACAAGATTCTGCTCTGAAAAAAGAGATGACCCACGGCCAAGATGCAGTCCCCCCATTAGAGGAGCAATTAATTACAAGAACTGTGAGACCCTTGCTCTGCCCCAGCTACATAAGAGGCTTCACCTTTAGAAGAAGCCTCTCTGCAGACAGCTGAGGCGTGCAAGGACAAGTTGTTCCTGTCTTTTGCAACTGCTTTCACTACAGAGAGAGAGGATTTCAGTCTTCAAAATGCTTCTTAGCATGAAGTTTACTTAGCATCAATAACAGCTAAAAGAAGCAGAACAACCTCATTGTCAAAGATGGCCTGTTGCCGAACAAGGAGGGCTGGGTCCGCTCCCCGGGCAAGCAGCAGCACTGAAATAAGTTGTTCCCAGCAGATGGCACAAGTGCTTGAGCAGCTTCAATGGCTTCTCTCAACAGCAAGGTACCTGCCCTCAAGTGTCCGGCTTCTTGCACAAGAAAAGTGAACCTTAGATTTGCAGCAAAATATAAACTTTCATTCAGAAATAAAATCCTGATAAGTTGCTCAATTTTTGTGTTTATTTCCGGTCATTTTTGTTGAAAGCAGTAGGTGTCAGATGATGTGGATACCAGAAGCAAACAGCTGATGGCACTGCATGATCGCTGTCCCTGCAATCGATGTCTCCCTGGCTACCCAGCAGTATTTCTCTGAATGAAAAGGGAAGGTGTTACAATTTCACGCTGTAGGAAAAACACTCACAAAACATAATCGTTACCTACTAAGTATATCTTATTTCTTGATTCTTCTGTTACTCATTTCCTCTATCTTGTGTTCCGTGTGTGACAGTCTACAGCCTGGATGCTTTAGTTGCTCTAGAGCTGGATCTCGCAGATCACTGTACTAGGTGATGGATCCCAAATGCAGTGGTTCATGACAGGTATTGTGGCTGCCCTGCTGGAACTGGTGGCTGGGATGTCCAGCAGAAGTCTGGACAGTGTATTAAGAGTTTCATTTCTCAGTACTGGTTATGGTGCTGCTTTGAACTGTACAGGGTGGAGATAAGAAGGAGGCTTGTAAGGAAGCAACATGGAACACAAAAAAGGAAATCAGTATTTTCTCCATGAATATTTCTGCAATGGGAAATAAAAAAGCCCCAAGGGAAGAATTTCTGCATTTCATATCTGTCTTGTGTTTTCTCTGTACGTAAATAGCTTCTGACATTACAGATAGCTGTGATGAAGTTAAAACTAGAATGAAGTTAGTTAGAATTAAATTTACAACTGAACTGGGATCAGGGGTAAACATCTTGCATAGGACAGAATTAATATTAGCGTTATTATTAACTTTAATTAAAGCAACATTTAAAGCAAAGAGCAGCAGGTTTTCCTCATGGTCCCTGCTAGACTAAATAATACTTTGTTTGGGCATCTTTCAGTTCTTCCTTCCGTCCAAGGAATGCAAGTGGTTTTGTACAGCTTTTCTATTAAACACCATTTGGACTGAAGTCAAATAGCTTTTAATTGGAAGGTGTTTAAAGGTCTGAAGGTGACTTTAGAGAACACTGTTAAGAGTATAATTGCAAAGCAACATAAAAGAAGTAACTGTGGGAGCATGAAAATATGTATGACCTAAATAGTGCAAAAAAGTATGATAGGAAGTAGGGGTAAAACAAATGTCCTGGATGGGACAGGAATTCAGCTCCAGGAATGCAATGTTGGCAGTAGTGTCCCAAACAGAGAATGCTATTTCTGGGGAAGTGCACTGAACTCTGGGTCATGAATTACACTCAGGTAATTTATGTTTGGCTCGTAAATAGTGGCAGTGCAAAAACCAAGCAGAAATGGAACAGAATATGTTGCTGTAAATTTTGTGGCCCTGAAGAGTTGTCGTGTACATCTAATGCCAGGTAATGCCTAAAAAAAATCCAAGCCAAGGAACACATAGCAAGCCCTTCACAGCTTCCAACTCAACGACCTTAAGGAAAGCCAGTTTCAAAGCAGCACACTAAGAGAGATTGGAAGAGGTAACTTCCCAAGCTGTGATCTTTATTTATTAGCTGTTTCTGACAAGCCCTAAAGACAGGCAAATGTCTTGATATTTTGAAATTGCATAGCAAGTGTTCATTTCATAGGAAACTCTGATCTTTAGGAAATACCAATACTATTCAATTTCCTGATTTCTCATTCTTTTTCTCTCTTGGTATTTAATACCAGTCTGCTGTGCAGATCTTCCAAGCCAGTGTCAGTTCCAAGGCTTGGCTGCCTGGGGCTCGCAGAGCTCCAGCTTCCTCACAACCAGCTGTCTTCCAGGTGCCTTTGAAGTATGATTTCTGTTAGAAAAGTAGCTATGGAAGGAATATACCTCCATGTTGTAATCACCAGAGTTAGTCTGTTAAATTTTTAATGATGTTTCCCTCCTCAGTGAGTGCAGGTCAGCTGCACTTCTTCATGGGGAGATGCGGCCGAAGGAGACTGCTCCATTCGGCAGGAGGACGGATCCCTTTGGGGTTTGGTGAAATTAACTTGGACAAGTCTAGGTCCCTTACGGCAAATATGGGAGAAACCTCTCCCTAATGCACGGCGTGGCGGAGTTCCTTCTTCGGTATAAAGCATAGGGGAGCCTGGCATGACGTTTTCTCTGAATGTCTCTGGGAAGGGCAGCTACTCTCACAGCAATGTGTGCCTGTTTCAGGCCATACTTCAAAGCTGAGCCTGGGTTTTTGGTGTTTGTTTTGCTCCTTTTAAATAGGAACTCTCTGAAGGCCTAAAAATGTGAAGCTTAAAGAACTGTACAAACTGCCTAGAGCTCTGAAAAGTTTCTTTGTAATTAGACTAAATGCATGAAATATTTAGACTTCATCCTGTGCAAACCCTGACTCCCAAAAAAGAATTTAAAGCATAGGGTGGAGTTTTATCTGTTCCTAAGTAGGGCAGCAATTTCCCTCCTTCCATTTCTGCTCCAAGTCTCAAATTCCAGTGTATGATGAATCAAGTGCAGAAGAGATCACCGTTCCTCCGGCTCCCTGCACAAACGGTTCTCAAAAACTTCACTTTTCTCAGGGAAGTCAGGGTGAGAGCTCTGAGGTAGCACATCTCCAGCTGGATATCTGTTCTTAATTCTGGTTTGTCGTTCAAGGTGTCTTTTTCTTACTAAGCACCTACCACTAGACCATTAATAGTTTAACAGTCCACAGCTTCCAAGGAAATGCTTACCAGCAGTCAGAGCTGGAAAATAATTCAGAGGATAGCATGAGCCTGATAAAAGGATTAATAAATCACAGCACCAAGAGCTGAGAGTTCAGTTTTGTCTGACACTGGCACTAAGGATTATTTCGTATATTCAGTGCTCTTAATTGCTTTTTCTCCCCAGAAGTTCTGTGTGCAGGTCTGGGATAGGCTTTCTAGAGCTTTCCCAAACAAACTGAACTAGATTTCTTCCTAATTTCTATTTAAACTCAGGTCCTTACAGCAGACTCTTGTATGTGAGGTATACTGATTGGACTGATAAACATAGAGGGTATGGGGTGACACCTTCTCTGCCTTCCATCACAGCAAAAGTAGAATATTTTTGCAGAATAAAACTGCGAACAATGCCAACCTAGCTCTGCTATTCCACTTTTCTTGGAACTGTTCCGTCTGTTTCTCTGAAAATGAGTCTGTTTTTACTCCTGCCACCTGCTATTTCCATATGAAAAAGCTGTTTTGTTGTAATGAAGGTACCACTTCTCCCAAGGGCAAACTAAGGACATTTCATCATGCTGATCTGCCTGAAATTTCAGTAACCAAATTCAATATGTTACTAGAGCTGATCTACTTTTTCACAGAGCTGTAAAGCCTTTCAGGGAAATCTGAAGTTCTGTCTGAGGGTATTTACAAAACAAAACATCATCTCTCTGCTGAACTGTAAGACAGTCTGATCTGGCAAAACATGAAAGAGAATCCAAAAGCAAAATTCAGCTTAGCTTTGAATCTTATCTAGTGACAAGCAGTTGGAAACCAGGGTATGATTTCCAGGCACAGACCATATTTTTATCCCAGGCACAAGTGAAGAACACTGACCAAAAAGTATGATGCAAGACATGGTGGACAGCTGAGGTGGCCTGAGGTTTGTCTTCTGTGCAAGTCAGCTTTTTGCAGATTCACTTGTGCTTTTTAAGAAACAATTTAAACTGCCCTTCGATCCCAGGAGAAACTCTCCAAATGAGTCATCTTTGACACCCGCCTTTTAATGAAACTGCTTCATATCATCAGCACTGTTCTCCAGCAGTGTGGGTTAGTCCCTCCTTCCAGGAGGGCAAGAAAAAAGTTGGTGGGTCTAATCATGGGTCACCTGAGTTTCCTTGGTAGGTTCAGGCCGAAGCATTCCCAGGTAAGAATCATAGAAGATTGATCCTCTTCTTAGCATCTGTATAGACAAAAAATTACAACCCAGTGCACAGGGCACCCAGTGCTTCACACGCCATTAGTTTGATGCTGCGGGTCTGGGTGTGCTGCAGGAGGTGCCCAGCTGGCTGCCCAAAGGCTTCAGCACAGGTAAGAGCAGGAGGGTCTGCCTGAATTTTCCTTCAAATTCCCAGAAAGCCACTAGCTGTCACCAGATCTCTGGCCAGGATGCTACAGCTGATCTGAGACTGTTTGGGTTCAGAAGGACACTGGGAGTGTTGCTTCTTGTTTGACTCCTTTAGGTTCTTGCCTTAGGTGAATACTGCAGGAATAAGGATCGGGGCCCATCCTGAGGCTTTCTTGAAAATCCCAGCTGAGACTTTCCTATTCATATTAAAGCCCTGCCTGGTTCTGCAAAACATGTTTATTTCAGGCCTGATTCATTTATCGAATACTCACAAATCAGCCAAAGGCCAGGACAGTACATGGGAACGTGTTAATGCGTTTATTCTTGGATTGCCAAAGCGTTATCTAATTATCTGTGTTAATGCCAGCTGCCTCGGAACACAAAAAGCCCTTAACAGAGAAGCAACTGTGGTAAAGAAATGATGAGGTGAACACAGCAGAAGATGACTCCCCAAGCTGGGCGAGTTTGAGATGCAAAGGGATAACAAAACCATCATAAACAGTTTGCAAACATAAATGTATCAAGGAATGAAGTAATCTGTAGCTGTAGCTGAGACAGAGTGTGTCTTTTTGTTTTAAATCCATTTTCTGCCAGATTTCTTGCAGGAAGCGTTGCAAAATTGCCGTGAGCCCTGGAACTACAAGTGCGACCAGGCACTAGATGTCCCAGAGCTGTGCCCAAACCTGCAACCCATCAGCTGCAGACAGAGGAAAGGCAAACTCGGCGGTGCAGGAGAGAGGGGCTATCTTTTAGCTGACTAACAGATCTAGCTGGAAAACCCAGATGAGCTTTTGGGCACATGTGCCTTTCTTTAGGCCTTGTAGTCTTAGTGGTGGTGTAGCTGTGATGGTGGGAGGAAATAAGGCATCTGGACAGATGGATCTGAAGAAGGGCTTCTACATCTGAAAGCTGCTCTTGCTTCATTTGTTGTTACTTTAACCCAGGGTACAGCAGCACTACTACCCCAACAGGACAGCAGAGTGAAGCGGGAAAGCCAACATTCCGGCATTTATCAGCTCCTCCGAGTATGGAAGAGCAGAAGAAAGAGAAGTACGTCTGCTCTTGTCAAGCTAGTGTAACCATGTGATCTGCATGTGGTGGGTCACATAAAGGGGCAATGTCAAGTTGCTTTTCTTTCCTGTTCCTCATTTGTGGTTTGGCGGCTTTGCTCAGCAAGCTGCAATGGTGCAGGTTTCTATTCACACATCCACCGTTCCGTGCCCACTGTTTCTCCCTTCATTTAATTGCTTTGCCGTAATGTTCAGGAGGTTTTGTGCTTCTGCATGCAACCCAGGAGAAAGTTGTGAACAGCTCACCGAGAGGAGCAGAAAACAGCTCGAGCAGGGCTCATGGTCCTCCCACACCAAACTGGTTTAGAGCAAACACCTTTCCAACGTCCCAATGCCCACAAGGCCTCCTTCAGCCCCCATTTCACCTCCTGCACACTCCCATTCTTTGCTAGCTGTTCTCCTCTGAACAATCTTTATGATGATCGATGCCTTGAGACTGTATCTCTGCTGGCATGAAGGGTTCTGCTAGGCTGGAGCATTGTGTTTGGGCTCCCATATTTCTCTGCTCCATTTTTTCCCGACTATGGGCTGTGCTGTTGCACGGTACATCTGGTACAACCCAAGCAAAGGGCTTTGCTAGATGTACAGAGTGTGTCAGGTCTCTCCTTTTTGGGAAAGGTACTCATATACCCTGCAAAATTGCATATAGTCATCCTCGCCCACTGTGGCAAGACACCTGGGTGGAAAAAAGGATCTGTTTGGGGAAACTCAAGTGAACCCTCAAAATCCTACTGCTCCAGTTCCTACTCTAAGTACACTCCTACACACACTCTGCTTTTTTCTGACTATTAGGGGAACCAAGAGGGCTGTGATCCTGTGACATACCCGAATCTGCCCCTTCCCTGGATCTTCTGGACTCATTTGCCACTCAGTTGCTGTTTCTTCTCTGCCAGAGCAGTAATTCAATAACACATACCAGGAACCAGCCAATGTGCCCAATAATGGAACAGGAGCAATTTAATGTGATTCATGATCAGTCACATCTAAGCAACAAAGCTAATTTTTTGGCATTCATTCTTGTGAGTAAAGATTCAAGAAAAAAACATGTTCTTGATTAGATTCAAAGGAAATAAAGGAGTCTGCAACCTACTCACAGAGAGAAAAGAAGGCAAATTAATCCAGATCATCATTTTTTATAAGCTACCCATGGCACTGCTGGATGAGGAGGGAGAAGGGGTTGTGTCCTAGCACCGTGGTGCTGCCACTTGCCTCCTCCAAACCATTCCTGCCAGAAGGCACAAAAAACTTCATGAGACAAGGCTGGATGTAGTAGTATAAGGTTCTTGAAGTACTCTGGTGTCCTGCTTCCTTCCCCTTGAGTAGAGGTGAGAGAGAAAGCAGAGTGAGATAGAGATGGGTGTCTAACGGGGTTCTGGAGGCAGGAAGGTTGCACAGGGGCATCTGCTCTCCCTTCTGGTGCAGAATGGGCAGTGTCACTTGTGCTCAGCAGGTCCTGAGGGTGAATGAGAGAGGACTAATGAGAACATCAGGGAAAAAACATCTGTTAATGCTTCCCTGGTAGGAAAATCCATCACATCCTTCTCCTATTCTTTCTACCTTACTTACAACTCAGTGGCAGTGGGTGACATTTTTTAGCTTAGTCATTTTATCAAGCCTGTGAGATAAATCACTGCTCAGTGAGGGAAATGAGCTCAGCAACATTTATAGCAGTGTGGGGTCTCATGAAATCTTAATTTAGTGACCTTTGAGTAAGAACAGAGGCAAATCTGCACCACTGTTGGGTGACCATATCCTGTCCCGTCTGGGAAATGGACTTAATCAAATCCTGTCATTTGCATCTCTGACTGTTCTGAGCCTGTACTGCAAATGGGCCCAGGCCCCAAATGTTCCTCTCATTGAGTCTAATCAAAGTGCATGGAGAGCTCATTTCTGCAGCCAAAGCTACAGATGGAGGGATAAAGCCTTTTTCCCAGGGTGCGGGCAGCGCTGGCGAAAGAGCCGCCAGTCGTCAGGACTGCCAGGCGCAGGCTTGCAGCTGGATGCTCTAATGCCATCTGAAAGCAGGCAGGGAGAGGAGCAGGACAGGCTCCTGTTGCAGTGCTAGCAAATTGCGTTCACCCCAAAAAGCTGTCATTTTGCACCTCAGTCCCAGGGAAGCCCCACGGTAGGCAGGAAGGCGGCCAAGCCTCCATCTGCACGTGATGTGACAGCCCCTCGCAGTGCCTGGGAACCTCCCGGGGGCACGTACAGCAGTGCGGTCAGGAGCATTAATGCAGACAGTAATTGTGATAGATCGGACAGTGTCCTGGGAACTGCACCTCAAAAGCCCAGCAGTGGCAAGGTCACACTGCAGCTGCACAGATCTTATAACCAGAAGGTGGAAGGCAAAGCGTGGTGTGGTTCACTGGAGCAGCTGAGCTCAGACTGCCCGGGATGTTCCAGTCTCCGAGTCCTTCGTAATACATCCCTTTGGGCTTCTTTATATGCCCACTTCTTCTTTATATGGCCATACCTCTGTGGTCTTCTCTGCATGTGTATCTAAGTAGTGGAAGAAATCAGAAGAAACACCAAAGAAGCTATGATGCCACCATTCCCATGATCATCATTATTTGACATATCTACCATCTATGGCTTGCTTGAGCTGGGTTTTATCCCAAACCATGTGAATGAGCTATTCCTCGCCGGAGGGAACACACAGTGCAGTGCAGGGTGTGACGCAGCAGACGGGGGTGGTCCAGACTGGCGGGGGACCATCTCTCCCTGTTTGGTCGTGTGGCTTTTGCTGTGGTGACAGATCCCTCTGGCCCTGGGCTGGAGGCAACCCTTTTGCTTGTGGGGAAGCAAAGATAAAGCGTTTGATGCCAGCTTTGCCTGGTGACAGGGAAAGGAGCACTCCTCAGGAGGGGAGAGCTGGCTTTGCCTGAAAGCCGAGCTCCTGGGTGGTGGGACGCGGCTGTCAGGAAGCCCGGCCAAATGTCTCGGAGAGCCTGTGACGTGGCACTGCCTCGCCATCGCACGCACACCATCTGCCACCCGCCGTCCCCAAGCACAGCCTGAATGCGGAGCTGCTCTGCAAAGCAAGGCTGCAAATTAGCTCAGGGAGAAGGAGGCCGGTAACGAATGCCACCCCACGCAGGGGTACCGAGCGCGGTCTGTGCAATGTGGCAGGAGAACGGCGCAGCATCCTGCAAATGCCGGCCCCCAGCATCTCCCACGGTTGGAGCCAAGGGCTGCTCAATCTGCCCAGCACCCAGCACACCGTGTTCACACAACCACATCGCCGTGGGACAAAATGGCTTCATCGTCTGCGGCTTTCTCACTGCCAAAGGTTTGAAGAAACTCCAGAAAGAGAGGAGAGAGTGAGGGCTGTGCTCTGGCTCCCGGTAACACCATTAACTCCATGCTGCGTTGATCTGGTGGAGCATGTGCAGTGTGAGCCCTCGCACCTTGATTAGCTCCAGCAGGTTCAGGCATGACCCTCCTGCCAGCGAGGGGTCTGTCACTCCACTGGCTCCTCTGCCAGCTTTGCTTATCTTCCACAGCCCCTCCTATAGGTGCATAAGAAAACCTGGAATTGGGGTTTGTTCCCTACAGGGCCAGTCTTCCCCATATGGTCTGTTGCTGTCTTTACCGCCCGGTACAACTCCCCCGGAGTGAGAGGAATTTGCCATTTTAAGAGGAAACAGTTTATTGATGAAGACTAAGTGTCACAGATTTTGCTCTCCCCCACCCTCTCCCTTCCCTCTCCCAATTTTCTTGCTGTCGGAGACAGCCATCTGCTCTGCCTGCCCCAGGGCTCAGCCCCTGGGATAATAATATCTCCAAGCAGTCCGGAGCACAGGCAAGCCGTGCGGAGTCTGCAAGCACCAGGATGAGGAAGCCTCGTGGGAACTGAGTGAGAAAATAGCAGGCCCAACCTAATCATCCTCTTGGAGCACTCCCATCGTTTGGGAGGCTGAGACTGGCGGCGGAGAGAAGCTGCACAGGGTTATCACTGCTGCACACACATCAAACCTGCGCCAGGCATCTCTCTTGATTCCCAGGCTGTGGGAACCTGTCTCCCACCCAGCTCAAACTCAGAGACTTTGTAAGAAAAGAATGCTAATCTTATAAAATGCTTACTAGTGAATTCCTTCCCAGGAAGAGAAACGTGCCTTTATAATGCATCTCTCATTCTCCAGTGTTTTACAGTAATCAGCTGCTGCCCAACAGCACCGTGACAACTCCAGCAGAGCCCGGAGCTGTGCTGCAGCCAGAAGAAGCCGTACAGAAAGAGTTGGCAGCTGTAGGATCGCCCCTTGCCTGACCCTCTGCAAACCAGGACTCGAGTGCAGCTGCACAGTGCTTACTGATAACATATCGTATTGCTGCGTGCGCACACCGCAGAGCAGAAGGCGTTGAGACCCAGGACTCTTCTTAGCAAGAGGCTGGGATGTCAAGTCCAGCCAGGCCAGCGAAATCGATTCCTTCCTGCCCGAGGGCAGGGTGAGCTGAACAGGCTCTGCAGTGGTCACGTAGCAGAGGCAAAGGTGGCTGGCTGCTTGCAGCGTAGGGTTGAGTTCCACCATCCAGGGCTTTTCCCCTCCACCTTCAGGCAACAGGACCGTGCTCCACTTTTTCTCCAAGAACTTACTTCTTTCTCCCTGCTGTGCTGCAAGCCTTAAGCTAATGAGACATCCCCGTTCTAGAAACTCTGAAGAAAAAAGCAAATTTGTGCCAACTTTCCGCGAGGTTCCTTTACAAGGAGTCCAATAAAGCACAAGAATAGATCTGATCTGCTAGAAAGTAGGACTTTTTCCTCCCTAGAGCTCGTTCTTACTGCCGTGGAGCAAGCTGTGGCATGGTGATCCACCCGTGCCCAGGAGCGTGGTGGAAACCGGCCCAGGGGCGGGTGGAGGATTCCAGCTCTGGCTCAGCAGAGTGTGGGTGAAAGGATCGATGCTATTGCTCTGTTCGTGATCTCCTGGTGGGCTTTAAAGCAGAGCAGATGTACATTAACATTTCTCTTACCCTACTGCCAGGTATGTGCTGGAAGTGCTGGAGATCATTTCTGTAAACAGTTAACCTAAACAGAAAGGAAAGTTTATATCAAACAAGAAGAGATGACATGGTGTGAGCCACAAACAGGCTTTTAAAGAGGGACTGGGGAGGCTGGGAGCTTTCTCAGCTAATAATCCAGGCTGAACAGGGTCTTACTGGGGTGGGGATGGGGATTGTGCTGCAGCTCCACACCCATACAGGGCACTGTGTCCAGCCCAGGGGGTCCCACAGCCCACCTGGGCTCCCTGGGGACAGCATTGGCATAATCCCATGTTTACAAAATGCCCACCGAGTGCTGGAGCCGGACACGCTGGGATCGCTGCCTTTGCCAGGGAAATGCGCTCGGTCGGGTGACAGACTGCCCGCAGCACTGCACAGGCGTGTAGGACAGGAACCCGAGGAGAACAAATATCCTGTTCAAATACCAGCGGACAGCGTGTAATTACCTGAGCTGGGAGCCAGCCAGGACTCCAGGAGTAACACTGCTGCAAGAGCAAAAGAGCTGAAAAGCAGGAGGGATGGGGGAGGTGTGTACCAAAGAACCGGGCACAGAATTTGATTTGTTTTAGGAAGGCAATAGCACAGCATCTCTGCACTGTGCCTCTCGCTGGGGATTTGATCCAGTGTGTATAGAGAGAGAGGTGCGATCCCCAGCATGCCTTCTGCACCCTGTTTTCCCCAGCACTCCCTGCCCAGCGGAG
>VZTO01009655.1:0-28362 GCA_013400615.1 Syrrhaptes paradoxus | reverse complement strand
CCTGGGATGGGGCTGGGCACGAGCTGTCGTGCCCATACACTTGGCTGCATCCTGCCCAACTGTTTTGTGCAACTGGACCAAAGCAGCGAGCCAGCTCTGTGGTCCTCACTGGTGTGGTCCCAGCAGGGTCCAAGCCATACTGGGTTTCTCCAAAGCACGCACAGGGAGGAGAGCGAAGGGGGGTTTCTCCCATCCCACTGGCTGCAATCACTGCCCCTGCACTTCAGGGTCCCTTCCCAGGCCCCCCTGCTCCTTTCCTTCCCCCCTGTGCCCCGGCCATGCAGGGTGAGCACCAGAGGGGTCTGCAGGGCAATCACACCCACCCCGTCCGTGCACTCCCCATCGCTCCCCGTGACTCAGGGCCTGGCACGGAGGCAGCAGCGGTGGCTTGGGGCGCTTTGGCCGGCGTGTCGGGACCGGGCTGCCTTATGCAACGATGAGCCTGGGCTTTTCCCAGCTGAGACAGGGCTGAGACATCAACCCCAGCTCCACGGCAGGTAGGAGAGGCACCGGCAGGAAGGGAGTCCCCAGCTCCGGATGAACAGGAGCCAGCCAGCACGGCTTTGCCCTACAGAGCTCCACGTCCCAACCCGAACTGCTTCTCCTCATGCTCCTGGGCTCTTTGAAGCCGGCAAGGCTCAGCGACAATTTTCCACAGCTCCCTCCCTTTTAACATGGGGCAAGCGGGAGAGGAGCCGGAGCAAGCAGGAGCCCATTTATTCCACACCATAGCTGCACATCATCACACCGCATGGAGCCATCCCATCATGGGCGAGGGTGATGCTCCTGGGAAGGGGGACCAGCATCTCAGCCCCCCAGCACATCCCCCAACCCTTGCTTGCTCTGCTGAATTCCTCCAACCCCACTGCCGCACTGGGATGCCCAGGGGAGGGAAGGTCCCCTCTTGGTCCCACCACCGCTGGTGGCAAAAGCAGGGGACGAGGAGCTCGTGCTCCCCGCTGTCGCAGAGGGTGAGCGCTGCCTTTCCCTGGGCAGGGATGTGCCACCCTGGTCCAGCCTCCATCCCCCGGCGGGTCCGCAGCACGGGATACTTACGGCCGGTGAGCGGAGGAGCCCTGGCTGAGGTTGGCCACGTAGGCAGAGGGAACATAGCCCATGGCCGGCTCCCCCAGCAGCCGCCGGGCTAGGACATATTCTCCTTCTTCTCTGAGGACACGCAGTTTGTCCCCTGCGTTTACGCTCAGTTCCTCCGCGCTCCGGGCTGTGAAAGCGTATAAAGCGATAAAAAGAGAGGACTTGGGGATGAAGGAGATGGAGTTCGGCTCCGAGTGCAGCGAAACAGAATCAGAACCAAGATACCCCAGCGAGCAGCTCTCCGGCACGGAGCGAGGTCGGAGTTTGTTCCAGAAGGATGTCAGGAAGGTCAAACGCTTGCGTACAAACTGCTCCATCCCCGGGGATGCGGTGGGTGCGGGGGTCTATGCCACCGCGCTGCTGGAGGCCGGGGGAAGGGGCGATGCCGGGCTCATGCTGCCGGGCGGGCGGCTCATGCTGCTGTCCCGCGTCCCTCGCACGCGTCTGGGCGCTCGTCTGCCCTTCCCAGTGAACTTCCTATTTCTGAAAGTGAAACTGGTTCATCTGGTGGGACGAGTCTGCAGGTGGGACCGGGCTGTGGGCGGGAGTCCCATGTTCCGACCCGCGGGCACATCTGGGAGACTTGCACAGCTGGAGCCGGGCTCACTGCTCTCAAGGAAGAATGGCTTTTTTTTTTTTTTAAATTATTATTTTAAAGTGTGCCCTCCTCCTTGTTAGCAGCACACTGGTAAACACAGCTCTCCGTTCTTCAAGCAGCTCTTGTGACAAGTGGCTGACTCCAGTTAATAGTCTTGATCTCGCTTGTGTGGGAGGATATTTTTTTCCCATAGGAAAATAATTGCATCCATAGATGTGTTAAAACAGAATTAAGGAAATAACCTTAGAAGAGACCTGAAGTGGTTTGGATATTCGCTGGGTGGATATTGTGGGGTTTATAACACAAGATCCCTTTTTCTTTTCGGTCTGCAGTGGCCTCCCAAGGTCACCCTGTTACAGCTTTTCCCTCCTCCCATTAACTGCCCATGGCAGAGGGTCTCCAGGAAACCCACTTCCCAGACCCACAGGATCCGGTGCTTGCTCAGCCCCCAGCAGTCGGGTCCCTCTCACATCAGAAGGTCCTCGCCTGGTGCAGGGTGGCAACCAGAGCCGAGCCGTGGCCCGGCCACCAGCACACCCACACTGGTCACACTGGGATGCAGACATGCTACAACCCCTCCACCAAACCCCAGCAACCACAGACATCAGCCAAAGGCTGGAGATTTCCACCGTGCACGTGCACTTTAAGCTGCTCCGGTGAGAAATCCACCTCCAGCCCCCCCAGCCCCTGCCTGGCTTTTGTCACTTAACTGTTCATCTAATCAGGGGGAGTTTTGAGCCTGGCAACTCCACCCCTGGCCTTGAGCCCATAATTTCCATCCTCCTCTGCCTCTAATTGGGCTGGGTAGTTCGTCAGGGCTGTGGAGTTGGGTTTTGAAAGAGACGTTTTAAAAAAACCCCAAAAATTTATTGTAGGGATGGAGGCTGCGGGCTGAAACCGTATGGCGTGAAAAGAACAAATGGGACCTGTCCTGGGTCAGCAGCTCTGGGCTTGCCGTGTCCTGCACCCTGGGTGTCCCATGATCCCAAATCAGCCTCACAAAGCTGGATTTCAGTATCTGGGGAATCAGCTCTTTCCCCACCCTCTCCCAGGCAGAGAAGCCCAGGGCAGAGGGCAGGAGGCAGCACCCCACGAACATCCTCTGCGTGTTGCTGCACAGATGGGAACTAGGAAACAAGGGAGCCTTTAATCAAATATTCAGCTCCCTACTTACCACTTCAGCGTGGGGAGGGGAACAGAGGATGGATGGGGTGCAGGAGGGTTTGCAACACACGGGGAAGGGACATCCCCTCTCCTGTCCTTCTGCAGTGCTTCCAACAAGTCTGCTCCTCCCGGTCACGCTCCATCAAGAGGAAAATGGGCTGCTCGGTTACACATTTAGAGATTATCTGATTAGATCAAGCACCAAAGGTTTATGCCTTGCTGTTTTGAATGAGGGCTTGGTAAACCTGTGGTTTGCAGAAGGAGACTGGAGCCCGATTTACCTTTACTGACCTTTGCCAGATGAGATTCCCCAGTGGTACAAGCGATAGACAAGTGCAGCTGATTTGTAACGCACAAGGCTTTGGATCTTGATTTGCACCTAAATGAAAGAGTACTTCCAAATGACAAACAATCCCTGAGGACTAAACACCGCCTGCCAGCCGAGCTTAGCAGACATGCAGAGCACACACTCATCCCTGCAAACCTGCGTCTGCACAGGGCGCACGCACAGCTCCGAGTCCCACGCCAGAAAGAGCTGATAAGTCACAACCTTTTTCTAGGATTTTTTTTTTTATTATTATTTTCCTATGGAGTTCCAGGAGCATCCCTGCTGCTTTGAATCCCTTTGGTACTATAACACATCTAAAAAAAAAAATTAAAAAAAAAAAAAGGCAGGGAGAAGAAAAGGCATGTTGACAAAAGTTCCTGGTCCTTGCACGGTGGGAAGGAAGATGGGAGGATGCAGGAAAAGAGAGAAAGCTAAGGCAGGCACAGATATCTAATGGATCAAGTATTTTCTCTGTAGTCCCTGTGACCAGCTTATGCAGATGGATTCAAACCCATCTGTCCACAGATTTGGGGCTCTGGTGGGTACACAGGGACTTTTTTTTCTAGCACCACTAAAAAGCACCTCCAAAGAGCAACAGAACCAGAAACCCTGCTGGGTAGAGCTGGTTACATAGTCCTGGTCTGGTTGCAGAGCACCTGGGAGCAATAAACACAAACAGCACTTTGTATTCATCCCTGTGTCCAACAGGGCACATCGTGTTCTCCCGCACTAATTGACAGAAACCCTCCACTAATGAGCGCGCCCATTACATCTAATTATCTGAGGTTCTGTTCCAGGTCCTGTTGCCTTCACACTCGAAACACATCTTCCAGCAAAGAGCTTTTGGGGGAGAAAAAAAAAAAATCCAATTAATCCCCCAAAGGGGCAGAACATTGGCCAATGCAGGTGATGCTGAGGAGAATGTTTTTGAGCACGGGGCACGTAACGGGAGGTCACTCGCAGGGTCACGTCACTGAGGATGCTCCGCTCATTACCAGCGGCTGGCACAGCGCTGCGACGGCTCACGGCATCGCGGCCACGCTCTGCTGCGCCTGGCATCCCGTCCTCCAGCACCCAAACCGCCGGGAGACTTCCCGGGGCCTCGGGTTCACCCCCTCGCTGCCGGCGCTTGCCAGGGCCCTGGGGTTCCTCTGGATCTTTCTGTCGACAGGAGAAGATGGCTGGGGGATTGTTTTGGGTTTCATGTTTAATTTTTTTTTTTTTTTCAGGTTTCTCCAGATGCTTCCTGGCACCACAGTGTATTTGAGAAAGGTTTTGTCTTTTAACGAGTTGTTTCGGTTGGGTGCCCATGGGACATTTCAGCCAAGGGGTGGAGGATGACGGCAGCGTTGCGTGGGAAGAGAAGAGCAGAGCTGTGGCACTAAAGCAGCTTCAATTATTCTTCATCTCCTGGGGACCAGAGAAAAAAGTGGAGACTGCTGGTCTGTCACCATCACAGCGGGCAGAGCCCATCCCCAGAGGCGAACGGTCCAGGGGCTGAGGGGCTCGCAGACAGTCAGTGCAGAGGGTCCGATACGGGCAGAAGTGCAGTCATCCTGGGATGGGGAGTGGTGCGGGAGGAGGCAGAGCATCGTGGGGTCTCGTGGCTGCTGTGGTTGGACTGGCTGGTGGAGAGCAGGAGTGCAGGTCACCGGGCACCTGAAATGGCAAAGGAAAGCAGAAAAAACTCTGTAAGAGGCAGCTGGAGGCAGAGAAAGCTGTTTGTACAGAGCAGGGCAGGTCTGGGGCNAGGTCACCGGGCACCTGAAATGGCAGAGGAAAGCAGAAAAAAACTCTAAGAGGCAGCTGGAAGCAAAGAGAGCTGTTTGTACAGAGCGGGGCAGGTCTGGGGTGTGCAGCACAAAAGCAGCAACAGCCCTTTAAAATCACAGAAATATTTTTCAGGGACCCTGGAAACCCTAGAGTGCTCTCCAAGGATCTGCAAGTGACGGCAAGGAAAAACCAACTTGTGTCGCACCGCAATTTATGTCACATTTCTAAAGGAGAGTTGCTGTTCAACTGGAAAATCTGTAAGGACCGACACATCAAATCAGACTGGAAAATCATGTGGCAGGTCTACAGGCTTCGCCCTCTGCTTTCTGCTGAGATTATCAGCACAGAGCAGCCTTTGCTTGCTCCCTCCTGTAATCTCACTTCCAGAGGATGCTCCTTCTAGTACAGACTGCCTGGCAGAACAAAGCTTCTGCTCCTGTCGCTGGAGTAACCATTTGCAATGTGTAAAACCCATTAAACACCTCCTCCAGATGGGCAGGGGCCAGCGTGTTGCTCATCCTCCCTTCCAAGGCTGCAGGGATCTCCATGGAAAGCCCAGTCCCTGCTCCCCCTGCCCCTAAACACAGGGGACTGGAGGTCGTGCAGCTTTCCACCAGCACCCTGCCACAGCCCGGCAGCAGCAGGGGTCCCCAGGCTGGCAAGTGCTGACGATGACTTTAAACATGGACTTGACCATCTTACTCCTTTGTCTGGAGCTGAGCACACAGAGGGCTGGTGCCTTCAGAAGAGAGGTGCACGGTGACTCAGTCGTTGAGGGGAAATCTCTATCCATATGTAGGCAAATGAAGGATTGCTCCATCTGCCCCGATGTCCTCGTTACCCTGAGGAGGAACCAGTCCATCTGCTCCATCCCTGCGCTCTGCGATATCTCTCCCCACAAAGGTCCTGTGGAGGCTGGTGGATTTGGGGTTGGGATATTAAGCATTGCTAGAAGAAACCTACCCAGAGTCCCAGGAGAATAGGTCCAAGAGACCTCACCCAGTCCACCTCGTCCATCCTATACTTATGTCTTTCCCCATCTTTGCCAAACCAGTTCTTAAAAGACCTCCAGGAACGGATACGCCACAACATCCCCAGACAACCCATTCCGGTGAGTCACTAATCATCACTGGCAGGACCCAGTGCCTACGCTGCTGCATTTAAGCCTATTTCCTCTTGGCCCATTCATCACCCGATTGCTCCATTCCTTTCTGCAGCAGTCTCTTCCAGAGGTGAAGACTCCTGGGGTGTCCCACCACACCCTCAGCAGCACCGCATTGATCCACCCCTTGGACCCCAGCCCAGAACAAACACACCGACCTTAGACGAACAGGCGACACGGTCATCTTTTTGTCCATTTGTCCCCGGTCCTCCTCCCCTGCCCGTGCGTGCTGGTGTTCCTGTGGTGCCACCTCAGCTGGCTCTCTAGTGCGTTCACCTGGCGGGGATGAGAAAGCAGCAGCTCTAAGAGGAGCCTGCACCATGGCACAGCTCATCTTTAACCTCTCCCAAATACGAGAAGAAAGTGCTGGCTCAAGGGACCTTCACTGAGGCTCCAATTTGTATTTTACCCAACAGCTGTAGAGGTCTGAGCTCAGCTCAGCCTCATCTCTTCTCTCCCTCCTCTACACTTCTCTGTACCTGCTGCTGCTCCCCTCTGATCGGGTGGTTGCTCTTGGCTCTGGAGGGCACAGAAGTCGCAGAGGCTGCCCGTAGCAAAGAGCTAAATCCTGCTCCTGGGGGGACTCCATGGAAGACAAACATCAGGTCCCAAAGTTTTACCTGTTTCCGCAGGGAAGTAACTGTCTTCTCCAGCTCAGCCACGAGGGACTCGAGGTTCGCTCTGGAGGAAGGGCTTGGAGATGTCACCTCGGTTCTGGGGTCAGGGATAAAAAGGGAAAGGGATTATGCAAATGTCAGCAGAATCATTCCCTTCTCCACCATCAGCCTCCCAGTAAGCACCAAACAGAAGGGCCCGACTCTCGATCCACCTGCTGAGATGCCAACCGAACACCTCTCAGCCCTGACATTTCACTAGCAGAGGCACGCTCTGCACCAAAGCACTAGAGGACTTTGAGCTCAGCATCTGTCTACTGAAGCACCCTTGACCTCCAGCCCTCTGCAGAATGCCAGTTGCAAAGGTCTGAATGGACCCAGCTGTTAAAAACTCTTCTTACGCTTCATAAAACGGAGGCAAAAGAAGGGGTGATGCTACACCTGGGGGAGGGAGGCTTCTGCTTGGCAGGGTTTTCCTCCGGGTAGCTGAAGCCAGGAGACCTCTTGCTTCGGAACCGCTGGGACAGAGCCCTGAAGTGCCCACGTGTCTGGCAGTCTGGGAAGGAAGGGAAAGTCTGCAGTGAGCACTCATGATGCATCGTGCATGGATTCCCACAGCTCAGCTGGACGTCTGCACCCAGAATACAGCACAAAGGGACCATGGCAGGATGGGTGGGTTAATGGCAGAGTTTTACAGACTCCCAAAGGAATCTGCAAAGCGATATGTCAAGCAGTTGGACCAGATCATCATTGTAGGTCACTTCCAACTGAAATATTCTATCCTTTCTATTCTTTCTTTTATTTTCTTTTCTATTCTTTCTTTTCTTTCCTATTCTTTCCTATTCCATTCTTTCCTACTCTTTGCATGCATTTACTGACACAAGGTTCTCATGGTGTAGCATGAAACCAGCTCCTGCCATTTCCTATAAGCTGGTGACACATGACAAATGCCACCTAGAGCTATCCTCATATCAATTGGTGCTCCAGCAGCCTCCTTCCTCACCCTCGCAACAGTCCTGCCACAAGCGCAGGTCCACCCCGGGAATCTCTTCACAGCCAACCATGCCCTGTGGGTATGATGCCACCTGGAAGACATCTCTCTGGAGCTGCTGGATGTGGTCACTGTTGTCACAGATGATTCGAGCCAGGGATGTCTGTCTGATCTGAGTCAGCTGCGCCGGCGTGAAGACTCCAGGATTCTCATACCAAAATCTGCAGTGGGTTGCAATCACAGCATGACTCAGGAGGGGAGGATGGGGAGTGAGGCTGGGAGAGGGAGAAGCATTCCCCTACATGTGTCAGCATCCACACCGCTAAAAGGAGCTTTAATTCTGGGGACAGGCAGCTGCGAACACAAACTGCCCTTTTCTGAACCCAGGAGCCCTGTGAGCTGCTGGCCGGAGGCGCAGGTGCCTTGCAGGGAATCCCAAGGCAGCTCTGCAGGTTGGACACGAGGGAACAACGCTCCTGTCCCAACTGCACCAAGCAAAGACGTGTCTGATTCACACAAGCAGCAAAGAGGAATTAGAAGGAAGCTCCTGCGGATATTTTCTATAATTTTCAGGAGATATTGGGCACAACATGGTGCCCAGTGTCCTGCAGTGAAATGAGAATCATTAAATCGGAGACATTGACAGCAGCTGTGGCACTGGACAGAGGAGACTCTTCCTTGCATTATAAGACAAGAAATAATAAAAAATTACAGGTTCTGCTCCTCCCTGCAGGGAGCACATCCCCCCAAACAGAATACCCTGGACTTTGCCTTGACTCCGATGATAATACCTGTCTCCATCCCTGAGCCTTCTGAACTGCGTCGTTAACAGGCACATCAGCGTCGGTCCAGCTCTGGTACCAGGGACAAGATCCTCCACCATCAGTGCTGGAAACAGGTCAATGTTTTTGGTAGTTCCATAGAAACTGCAGGATAACAGATATTTAAAAAAAAAAAAAAAAGTTAAAAGACTATCAAAGAGTGGAGATAATACAAATCTGATCCCATCACAGGAATTTGTATGCAAGGAACTCATCTGGACAATATTTATATGGTCTTATCTACAAAACGATGGGATAAAGGCCTGCCAGATAGGATGCAGTTCAGTCTCACTGGAAAATAGCTCCAAGGCTCGATCTGCTCCCAAACTCCACCACAGCAATGCCTGATGACATTCCACTCAGAACCAGACTGATCACTTGGAGAGACCTCCTTTGTCTTACCCCATCCTTACACCACAGCTATTACCCTATCTGAACATCTGTGGGCAGCAATATCTGGGAAGGTTATTTGATGGGTTCCTGGGAGGAGCAGAAATTTTTCACTCCAGTGATTTCAACGTTTCCAAGTCCAGCTACAGTACCTCCTGAGCTTCTCCCTGATCTCCAAGTTCTTTATCTCATTTCTGAGGTCCTCAAACTCCTGCGCAGACGAGAGGTTGCAGAAGACCCTGAAGTCATTGTAAGGTGGGATGCCATGGTCTCGCCCTCTCTGGATGTTGATAGCGGCCAAGTCCAGGGAGACAGAGTGTGCCATGGAGAAGAGCTTCTCTGTCAGCTCCATGTTGAGGAGTTCCGAGGGGACTCGCATTTTCCCAGGAACCCCAAACAGCCCGCGGAGGAGGGGGTCAATCCCACCCTCCTGCGTGATCCTGAAAGGGGAGAAGAAGGCTTTGTGCAGGGGGATGTGGCCTTGGCGGATGGGCTGGAAGGTTTCGTTCAGCCGGTACAGGATGGGGTTGATCAAGGTGTGCCCGAAGCGGAAGGCAGCAGTGGCGAAGGCGTTGAGAATCCCCGCGTTGACGTTGGGGTTGTAGCCTTTGTACTCACCCAACATCTTCATCCCAGCTTCCCCGAGGACCTTGGGGAGCCACTGGGCGTAGGTGATATGCTGCATTTGGGCACCCACAATCTTCCGTGCCTCGTGATACAGGAGATCTCCATCCCAGTGGGGATTGAGGGCCGACAGCTCCGTGGCGATGCGGTTGTGCTCCCTGAACCAAAGCGTGTGCATGGCCGTGAGACCCAGCTGCTCGTTGGCACGGTGGTCTCCAGCCAGGAAGCACGGCACGGGGCTCTCGTTCTCATCCCTCATGCACTCAGTGGGTGGCCCCACAGCAAAGGGCAGGAGATGCTTCCCCGAGCTGGGCACAACCTGCCCTTGCTTCAGCAGCCCCTTTCGGCTGCTCAGGTCCCGCAGCTCCTGCGATTCCTGCTCTGTGCTGCCATAAACGTTGGAGGCATCGATGTAAGACGTCAAGTGGTTGATCTGCTCCCTGGCGTAGACGGAGTTCATCAGCAGGGAGGTCATCCCACTGCCACACACAGGGCTTGAGCGGACAAAGAACATGCAGCGCCCGTTCCTCACCCGGGGGTCGTTGGCAGGGACCATGACGGAGAAGCAAGGTGGGTCGTTGCTGCACACCTCGCTGCAGGGTGCTCCATCCGAGAAGCGGGACATGCTAATGGCTGCCACCGTCTGGTCCATGTCGTGGTCCAGAAACTGTCCCCACTGCATCAGCATGTGCGTGAACTGCTCATCGGGGGTGATGGTCTCAGTCCCAACCATTGTGGTGGAGACGAGGCGTGGCAGAGGAAGGGGCAGGTCCCTGGCATCTTCTGCCAAGGAAAAACCCCGGGGGAGGTTAAATCCATTCTGGTAGGCGGGTTTGAGGAGCCTCTGGAAGGCTGTGAGAGATGCACCCCACATCGGGTGCTGGAGGTTGTTGCAAGACCCATCGTGGGTCCTGTACTTCTGGTGGAAGCAGATATCCGAGCAGTTGGGCGTGCGGCGGTGGGCAGAGCAGCCCGACAGGTTGGCGATCATGTTCAGGTAGTGGGGGGACACCAGGTCGTTGTACCGGTAGCCTGTGAAGGTAAAGGCAAAGCAGCAGGTCAGACCATGGCCACCATTCCCACCATCCCACGTACAGGCTCTGCGTGAAACTCTCTGCTGGGGTGTCGGGGTGGGCACGGGAAGGGGATGTCACCATGTCACCGTGGGGATGGTGTTGCTTTGCAATTTCTGGAAGGTTAAACGAAGCATGGCATCACACCAGGCTCACAGAGAAACAAAGAAAGGGAAAAGACCTTAGCACATACTGCATGGAGATGTTGTGACCAGGAGACCAAACTCTGGGGGTGGTCTAGGTCTCCATCCTGGGTTTATTTGACTTGTCTCTGGGTTATTACTGCAGCCTCAGGCACCACGGACCATCCAAACCCTACGTGCGGAGCAGCAGGGAAGCTGTGGGTGACGGCCAGGGCACTACGCCGGGCGAAAGCGCTGAATAATGCTGCGCTGTGCGGGTGCTGACACGGCAGCGAGGAGGAGAGGCTGGCAGCAAGACCAGCCCAGACCAGACCTGCTGCCTGGAGAGAGCCTCCTCGCAGCCTGGAACACAACCAGGCAGGAAAAAAAAATATTTACGGGCTCCAAAAGTACATGCCTGCTCCGTGATGATTCACACGGATAGGTACAAACATGCAGCGTACGGGAATGTCTGTCATATGCAAAGGAAGTTCTAGTTAGGAAGTTTTGGAGACCAGCTGCTGGATGCTTGGACCTCACTCGGTATTGCATTGCTTTGTTGCTTGCTATCCTGCCTCAATAAAAGGAACCTGAGTGGCTGGAACCCATCTGAGTTTAGCAAAGAGGGACAGAGGAGTGAGGTCCCCTTCCCCTGCTGCAGCACCCAGCTGCTCCAGGGTTCGCAGGATTATTTCCATTGCCACTTGGAGGGCAGGGGGGACTGGACCTCAAATCCACAAAGGTACTCCTTTGTCACTTAGACGGCTAAATATTTTCTAAAGATTTGGGTTTTCATGGCCAATCAGGAAATCTTTAGCAAATTGGGGAACTGACCCTCTTTCCTGAGTACCAGGTGGGTATGGAAAATGCAAGTCCAGCCCCCCGGCTGTTATAAAAACCATGAGATGTAAGAGAGAATTGCAACCCAGACAACAGACTTCTTGATATACCCAAAATTGATCTGGACTTTCGGTACACTATTGAAATTTTAAAAATTTCTGCGTGTTCTCATGTTGTCGGCTTAATTAAATCCTATTCAAAGTTGAGAACGGAAATAAAATCTCTCCCACCTGTGACATTCATATCCACGATCAGACCTTGTTGCACGTGTTCCTGAATCAGCTGCAAGGTCCTTTCGAAGATCTCCCCTGCCCTGGCTGTTTCAAGTGTGTAGGGGTCCCGGGGGTAACGGAAGAGTGCCAGCAAGTCATTGGGTGTCTTGGGGCGCCTGGTTCGGGGAGGGAGGAGTGATGCAGGAACATTAAAATAAACAGACTCTGTTCCCAGTGACGAGACTCTACAGGCAGCAAGAGCCAGGCTCTAAGCTTGGTCTGGTGCTTCACCCCCAAACCTAGCGCCTAGGACCGATGGGGCTTGCCTGCATATTGCAGATGATTAAAGAAAGGATATTTTTCCCCAGGAAAATACTCATATTCAATTTCATCCTTGTTTTTTTCTTCTATAGTAATTTATTTTTCATTTTTCAACAGCTGAAACCCAGAGGTTTTGGTCTCAACACAACCTATCTATCTTTTCAATAAAAAAATGTATTGGGGTGGAAGAGGAGGGAATCGCCATTCACTCAGTCATTTTTCCTTGAGGAAATGGTTTGAATTATTATATTATTATTTCTGTTCACCCGACACAAAGTCAGTTGCATTCATAAAATGACCACGCTGACTATTTTCTTTTCTATGCAGCATCTCCAGAGCCAACTCCAGCTGACAAAACGTACGCTGCAGATACAAGTGACAGAAGAGGTGATATCCGTGTGTATCAGATTTTTCCTCAATCCCAAATGCCTGTTACGTTGCTCTATCACATCCTTCATCTGCACAATGCAGCTTCAACCTCCAACACCCAAAACAATACTGAAGCTGTCATTGGAGGATTGTCAACGATAAAATGAGATTTGAGAAGGCTTCATTCATTGTCTTTTTATCTCTTTGCTGCCTCAAGTCTCAGATCGTGGCTTTCCACCCACTTACTTGCTGAACAGCTCGGTGCGCGTTGAATTGATGGCGTGGTCCACGCTGCTGATGGCTTCCCGAAGCGATGTGGCCACAAACGTGTCACCGCTCCGGCCAACATCCGTGGCTTTCCAAAGCAGAAAGAAAGAACAAAATATCCAACGTTTACTTTGACATTAATTTGCCTTCCAAGCTCAAGAACATCAGCATAGTGGTACAAGCCCCATAGTAACTCCACTGCATTTCTATTTGCAACATAAACAACACTTATTTTTGTAAGTAGATACACTGAAGAAGAAATTAACTGCCTGAAAAAGAAGGTGACCTTTTCAGGAGATGGCTGTGGAAGACATATTCCATGTTTGCTCCTGCTTAGCTTTGCAAATAAATGCCTGTTTAGGTTGGTGGTTAAATTGGAAAAAGAAAATGGAAAAAAATCTCAGCAAGTTAACCCCAAAATAAGGTTTTTACTTCCCACAAAGGAAGCTTCGAGAATTCATTAAATTCATTTGAATGTATTGCTCACACATTAATTTTCTATTTGTGGAACACTTCTAATTCAAATTTAGCATTAATACATGAGATATACAATCTTAAAACAAAAGAAGAAAGCTGTTGTTTGAATGCTTTCAGAAGTAAACACATGAATTCTTACGAATTCCTACAGAATGCATTTGTTACGCCAGGGCCTTTGTCACAGCTGAACAAACCAGTTCCCATTTGGCTACTGGCGGATGCAATAACCAGCTGGAAAATGAGGTACCAATCAAGAATAAATCACAGAAATTACCCTAGGAATAATTTCACACAACAAAGAAATTTCAGATGATTCTCCGCTCCTTCCACACAATCCCTGTATGACACTAAATTCAGCTAATAAGCCACTCACTATTCATCCTGGTTATTCCTGTGTGCTTGAGCAACAGCCCTCTACTTATATTTTTAATCTTATTGCTTGCCTTTGATTTTTTTTTTCCCTTGCCAGTTCTTCCTCACCCTCTAGGAAGCACCATTTCCACTCGTGACCTCTGGTTTGACGAGCGGAGCGGTGCTGCTCCTCTTTATTCATTACAGCTTCCCTAACGCACGGAGCAAGAGCTGGAAAACGAGCGACTTATTTCCCATCCCCAAGGGACCCGGCAAACATTTCCATCCCTGTATTCGCAGCGACAATGTTGTTCTCCTCCTCCCTCCCCTGACGTGCGAGGTTACGGTCAGACGATGACTCGAGAGCGTGCTGGCACATTTTAATAAGTTTCTCCCTCTCATCAGAGGCAGTAACTACCCACACGCCGACAGCTCGGCTGGCAGGAGGTGGTTTAAGACACAACCTCTGGCTTTGCAGGGAGCAATTGCAGCTCTGCTGGGAAAACAGCGAGGAGCAGCTGGCTTGTGCAACTGAGTGACTCTCATCGTGTCTGCAAAGCAGCTACAGAAATATCAGAGTTCTCTGTTCCAAGTGTAAGCGTCAACACTTGCCCACCCAGAAGATGCAGGAGGACCACAGGAGATGCCCTACCGGTGATGGTGAGCTGCATGGCGCTGGAGGTGAAGCCAAAGGGGTTTCTGGCGATGCACTCGTATCTGCCCTGGTCTGCCACGCCAAGGTCTTGAATGGAGAGGGTCCCGTCTTGGCTGATGTGGAACTTGCCGCTCTCGGTGATCTGGATGCCCTCCTGTCGCATCATTGAAAGACAGAAAACATGTCAGGGTATGGGAAGCATCCCATCATCCCAGCCTCCAGCGTACTCAGCAAAACCGCGGATGGATGCGATGAACTAATGTGGCCAGCAGATGTTAGCATTGCTCTTCCAGAGACACCAGAAAGCCATCCAAGGCCATCTGCTCCTGCCTGGACCCACTGTGAGGAGGTCCTCCCTCAGCTCCTGCACCCTGCTCCACCTCCAAGCACTCCCAGACACCCCACGCATTTCTCTGCTCTTTGTACAGAGGGGCTGGCTGGGGCGCGTGCTGTGCCCTGACGTTGTCACTAAAGTCTCAGGGCACATAAAAGAGTCTAAATGTCTTCAGTTTTGGGACTACCTGAAAGAGATGGATTTTTGCTGGCCTTGAACTGTAGATACCAGCTTCTGCTGGCTCTGGGCAGCATTGCTGATCAAAGTGCTGCGAGCAGCTCAAACCCCACCTCTCAACCTGGTCGTTGGCAGAAGCGGCTCCAGGTTTTACTTTTTTATTCTCCTGTTTCTTAAAATCTTTCTGCTGACCTGCCCCAACCTAATGCTCACTGTGCTGCCCTCCCAGGCTCTTTTCTTCTGCTCCCAAAGTTGGCTGGAGCCCAAGGAAGGCTGCGAGGTCACCTCCCACAAGACCTCTGCAACCAAGGCTCAAGCGTTTTCCCCTCATTTGTTCTGTGCCCGACCCATAGGCAGGGCAGGTCCCAGGGAAGGTCCCAGGTGCTACAGCACAGCAGGAAAAAGTCTGAAGAGCTTCATCTAATGAATTCTTGAAAAAGAGCAGCCAGGCTGCAGCGTGATTGTGAGGGATCATGGCTTTGCCCCATCAAAGCTGGAGCCAACCAGCATCATCCAGTTCCACCAGTGGGAATCCTGGAAATAAGGACAAACTACTTAGGAAAAATAAAATCCAATTTAAGTTTTTTTTCTAGGAATAGTCAATCAAGCGTTTCTAACATCCTGGAGGGTCACTGGCTTCAAGTTACTCGTTTGGAAGGAAGAAGAAGAGAAAACAGGAATGTGCATTGCAAGGCGTCGAGCCTGAGAAACAGCAACGTTCTTTTAGACCATTAAAAACCCCAAATCAGTGGAAATGTTGGTCCTTAAATTGTCATCAAACACAATTTCTTCCATGTGTATTGCACAAACGGATTTAACTAGCTGAGCTGAGAGAGGTGTTTAACGAGAGAGTTTTTAACACCCCCATGGGGACCCATCCTGCCCCTCGTGTCTGCTGAGGACACGGCATCAGCTCTTACCTTGACCCAGGTGATGGTGGGCTGTGGATCTCCTTGGGCAGCACAGGTGATGGCCACGTCCTGGCCCGTCTCTGCCACCACGTCTTGGGGAGGATGCAGGAACACGGGTATCACTGTGCAGCACAGGGAAAAAGGCACAAAGGCAAGAAATGGATCAAGGAAAATCCCTGGAGGGGTTCAAGGCCAGGCTGGATGAGGCTTTGAGCAACCTGGGCTGGTGGGAGGTGTCCCTGCCCATGGCAGGGGGTGGCACTGGGTGGGCTTTAAGGTCCCTTCCAACCCAAACCATTCCATGGTTCTAAAACAGAGAAATTTGTGTGCAAAACACAGATTTTGCCCTGTGGCAAGGGCTCTTCCAAGGGGTGGCAGTTTACCTTGCCCTTACCAAGTGCTCTGTGATTTATGTTCACTATTTTCTTTATAACAACTCCCAAACACACTAAAGGGCCCTGTTTTTCCCTCAAACTGGCCAGATACCAGAGCTCATCTGAGGGGCGTTAGAGGTCATTTCTGATCACGTAACCCTGCTCTAGTGTTTATTTGGGCAGATGCCAACCAACACCAGCCCGTTCCCTGCCCACACCAGATGAGTTTCGTTCCCACAGTTATACTCTTTCTAGACTACCAGATAAATTTTCAAGGATAACTGAAGCACCTTCTTCCAATTTACAAATCTTGGCACTCCGGAAACCTCTTTAGTGTTTCCCACCAACTGATGGATCTCTCACAGCTAGATGTCTGCTCTCAGGCAAAAGCAAAATCCGTAGGAAATGGAAAATCCCCTGCCTCATCAGATAACATGTTATTTATCATCATTTTAAATTAATGACATCCATTTGCCAGCCCCTGCTCCCCCCAGCCTCACCCACTTACCCCGGGGGGTCACCGACAGCTGTACCGGGAGGGTCCTCACGCCGATGGCGCTGATGGCATGGCACTCGTATTGGCCTTGGTCGTGCAGAGCCACCCTCATCACCCGCAGGGTGCCCGTGGAGAGGATGCTGTGCCTCCGGTCACTCGGCAGTGGCCCACCTGGTCACACGAGCAGTGCAATTTGTTAGTTGTCTGGGAGATTTCTCTTCCCATCACTGGAGGTAGCTGTGTGACAGCTAAAAATTTCATTTCCTTCCCAACATGACATCAGCCACCCTGAAATATTCATCTTGCTAAGTGAGGAACAGGACAGATGCTGCTGGTCCCACCCCCAGGATCATCACTGAGTTATCTAAGCAACTGGGAAGGAGCTGGTACCCTTCTTCTTTCCTCATAAGCCTTTTCTTGGTGCAAACTGCAGATTTACTGACACCTGATGGATATCAAGTCTGTCTCCAATTATCCAAACTGCCTGTTTAGTCAAATAAATGGAAACATTCAGCATTGTCTTTTTTAATTCGGTATTTTGATTTTCTTTGGTTTGGACTCTGCATTGTTTCAATATTTCCTCTATTTAAGGAGAAAAGTTCAAAATTAAAATGCTTTAGTAAACCCAAACAAAATTATTAGAACTTCTTAGTTTAGCAACTTTTTTTTTTAATATTCCATTTTTCTCCAAATAAGGGCTCTATTTATCCATCCCAAATACCAAAAGGAATCTGAACCTCCTCACACTGTCAAAAATGGCTTTGAGAATGAGTGATGCTCCATCACTTCTCCTCGTCTAGTTCCTAGCGTGTGTTCTGCGACAGCACTGCAAAACCTGGTTGATCTCTGGGTTGCTGAGTGACCCAGCAAACCCGAGTACAAAGCAGTTATTAACCCCACTCCTTGTCACTGTGCTCCTTTCCACATCTCCAAGAGATACCTCCTGAAATCTGGGCAGTGGAGGAAAGCAGGTTAAAGGAGATGGAGAACATGCTGGTGGAGGAGAATTTCAGCTGCTCCTTCTTAGCTCCACGTCCGGGGTATTGCTGTGGAAGCTGGAATCCAATAGCCATGAATTCTCCACAGCAATAAACCATTAATTATAGCTTGTGAAGCATAAGGAAAAGTTGGAGGGCCTCTGGGCCAAGTGTTGTTGGCTTCTGTCCCAGCAAGTGTTGGATGGGATCAACTCAGTGGGGCCAGCGCTAACAGCCATCCCAGACTTCACAAGTTCACCCCCACCTGTTGGCCCAAAGGGGCTTTTCCTGAGCTAAATGAAACCTCAGAGGTGTGGTAGCAGTGAACGATGCTCTTCTGCAACGTGCTGCCCACGAGGAGCAAATCAATGACAATGGCAGAGAGATGGGACGTGGTGACTGAGTGCATCAAGGACCTAAAAGGCTCCTTCCTCAGTGCTTAACATCATCCTTGGTGACCTATGACATACCCCTTGGCGTGATTAGCTCTGTTCTGATCACCATCTGTCCTGTGTCACCACTGCAAGCCATCGCCCTGGACCAGCAGCTCGGCTGTTCTTACCCACACCCAGTGGATGGTTGCACAGAAGAGAAAGAAACCCCGAGTCAAGTGAGGCTGTACCTGCCCTCGTCCAGGCAATCACGGGTGGAGGGTGACCCTCAGCAGAGCAGGGGAAATCCACGCTTTGTCCCTCGGTCACTGTCTGATCAGTAGGAACAAGGAGAAACCTGGGAGAATCTGGAGGAGAAAGCAATGACTGAGCAGCAGGAAAAACTCCAGCAACAAGCTCGGCTTAATTCTCAGTTCATGGGAGCAGAACCAGTCCCAAGGCTTAAATACATCCCCCTGGTCAAGCACTTTACCCCAGAAATGTCGTCAGCCTGGGGCTCCTCACCTTGCACTATGATCCTTGCTGTCGCCTGGATGGACCCCTCGCTGTTGCTGGCATTGCAGTTGTACTGCCCCTGGTCCGAGAAGGTGACATTCTGAATGAAGAGTCCTCCCGAGCTGGTGATAGAGAAACGGGAATCTCGTGGTAAAGGAGAGCCTGTGCCCAGGGTCCAGCTGATGCGAGGGTGGGGGTGCCCAGAGACCCCACACTCCAAGGTGACGCTTTCCCCGATCAGCACTTCAGTGTTCTGCGGCTGGATCACAAAAGTGGGCTTGGCTGGAAGGAAACGAGGGCTTCAGAAACCAGCAGCTCTGCTGCCTGCTCCGGTACAGGCAGAAATTGCCTGGGCTCCGCATGCAGCCCAGCTAGCAGTCACCTGCCTCTTCCCCCACCTCCGAATCCTCGCTGCGAGCAATTCCCCCAGCGCTCCTTCTCCCTGACACCTCCTCGCTCCCAATTACTCAGTGCTGGAGCATCCTCGCTCCCGTGTCCCCTTCACCCTTGATACCTCTGTGAATTCATCCCAAACTCCCTCCCCAGCCCCAAATCGCCTTCAATCTCTAAACCCTCCGTTTCCCACTCCTGTGAAGGAACCCCCTACAGCTCAGACCACGCTGTGCTGTTACCCACTCTCACCCCAGCACACCAAGAACATCTTGGCACACACAAAGCTGGGACTGACTCTGACTTCGCTCCACTCCCAGCCCCAACCCCAGCTGAGCCTTGGGGGGGTGCACGAAGCTCAGTTACTTGGGGTGCCAAAATAGCGCAGCACGACTTCTTGTGTCTTGACCTCCCCAGCAATGTTCTTGGCCATGCACTGGTAGACGCCTTTGTCCGACTCCTTGGTGTTCTGGATCATCAAGGTTCCGTCTTGTAACAGGTTCAGGCGATTGTCATCTTTCATGTCAATCTCATTGCTGAAAAACAGCCACAAACAGAAAAAATCTGAAAGGAGCGAAGCCTGGTGGTCGAGCTGCCAGGGAGTGGTGGGGCTTTGCATGCGTTGCAGTAAGTTGGTGTCCAGCTATGCTGAGACTTCATGAAATTTACAGCAAGAGTTATGATATACAGCACCGAACTCCAGCTCTGATTTACTCCCTGGGTGAGCTACTTTTTCTCTCACCACTGATTAAATACGACATTTACAGCCCATCAGCAGAGCGTACTGTTCCCATGCAAAGCATCGTTGCTGTTGTCGGGGTATCTAGGCTCGGAAAGCTTGTTCTCATTATTTACTATGTGCAAATACAATAATGAATTAATATTCTTATTGTGTGCAGCCATTTCTATTCGAACAGGCTCAAAGTCCTCAGGGGGGGAGAAAAGCTCTGAGTAAGTCACTGTGGGACCCCAACGCGGCTTGGACGCCAACCCAACCCAAGAGCTGTGAAACATCTTCCTTCTTTCTACAATGACCTGTGGTTCCTGGATCCCAGCCCGTGGCAGAAGGTCCCACTGCTGCACCCCATTTGTCCCAGCACGGAGGAATCTTGGATGGCTGCGGATGATTGAGAAGGGACCTCTCTCCCCCCAGGACAAAGGCTGAATCTGCTACACAAACTAATCTGCTTGCTGGGCATTTATTGAATTCCCCCGATGTCTCCTCACTCTAGTCATATCTCATTTGCAGAGCATTTATTGTCATTACCCCTCTTACAATGCTATCTTTGGGAGCCTGCCAGCATTTCCCTAACAAAAACCTTCCTTCCAGGGGGACTTAACTGCGGCATCACCTTTTGCTCTGTGCTGAAACTCTGCCTGCTGGGGAGTTAGCTGAAGCAGCACGCATGGATCGTTTATTAATAACCCAGCCCCATTCGGGCTCCCACAGACAAGCAGCTCGTAAAGCAGCAAAGTCACTTCACTTCCACAGTGGGCAACTTGCTGGAGCACAGAATATTTTATTGGGTAGCATTTCCCAGAAACCCTTCGGCATCTAGCGTAGCTGTATATTTTTTCGACGTTGCTGTACAGAATGATAATCTATCCGCTGCTTTGCAAGGTCTGTCCGTGAAGCACAGGGATTTTTCCCTTGGAAAACGAGCCATTCTCCCAGCATGCTAGGTCTTTAGGGAGAAAAACCCAGAAACTAGAAGCATGTCAGGAGTTAATAAGTGGCAAGCATGGTGGCTTAGAGCAACGTAAAATACAAATTTTTTTTTTTTCTGACAATTGCTTTCAGCCTGCAGAGAATGTTTATGGGAAAGTTATAACCTCTTGGAATCCATTACAAATGCAGACGAAATATTTCAAATGCAGATGAAAACACCACTTGGATTACATGGCCACCAGAGAATGCTATTAAAAGGAAGGTAAATACAACCCATGGAAGGTCCATTTCTTTTTTTTTTTTTTTTTTATGTTGCATGAAACAGCTTTGGTAATTACAGGCAGCCACTGAAGAGCTCGGTGCTGGAAAACCTTTGCTACCCCAGGACTCATTGTGTGCGACTTACTTGTTGTGCAGCCAAATAATTGCCGGCTTTGGATTGCCTTCTGCCCTGCAGGTGAAATAAACCGTGTTTCCCAAGAGGACGTCGACATCGTGGGGTTCTGAGGTTATGCGAGGCCTCTCTGCAGAAAAAAAACCAATTTTAACACAACCCAGTCTGGAGCTGCACAAAACCGAGAGCTCAGCCAGATGTAGGGGGTAATGCAACCCTCCCCAAAGCCCCCCAGGCATAGCGGCATCCACCCCCAGGATTTCTCAGCAACATCAGCAAAAATGATGCTGGGGAGGGAACATCATCCACCCCAGGCTGGGGAACTGAAGAGGTTGTTCCTATTGCCGGTGTGTTGGGCAGTGGGTCAGCTCCCCGCACAGCTGCAGCGGGACTGAGAAAATCCGACCTGGCTGTGCACTGGTTCCCCAAGAGCTGGTCTCTGTCTCCCCCAAAATAAGTGAAGAAGTCAGTGGCATCCTCACTGGGGCCGTTTTTCTGTCCCTGGCAGCCTGCTGCTCTCACCAACTGCCTGCTCCATCTGAACACGGTGCTGGCTGTCGCCAACAGGATTTAATTCATCATGTCCCTGATTCATCAGCTGGTCCCTGTTCAGCCACGCCTTTCACTGGGTGCTTCACTTTAAGACATACTCAAGCACTAAGCAAGTTAAACATGTAAGGGATGTGCTAAAATAGGAGGGAATTCTTCCCAATTCCTAGAATAGGAATTATGTTCGTGGTCTGGAGCACTTGATGTTGATTGAGCAGAATACTCACCCATCTAACGATCTGTACGCTCACCAGTAACCCAGTAAAACCAGCTGGATTATTCATAAAATTAAGTGAGAACCTGCCACCCTCTCCAGTCTGTGCCCTTACTCCTCAGACCAGAAGTTAGTGGCTTGGCCACTTGTCCCCAGTGGCAATGCCAACGTGGGACCAAACCCACCGCAGCCCCACGGCACAAAATGCTGATCCAGCGCGGATCTGCTCTGCTGGCTCCCATCTGCTAGAACACAGTGGGTTAACTTGATGTCAGCAGCCTTCCTATGACTGGGGTATCAGCTGCCTGCATCGTTAGAGCCTTATGCTGAATTATGCATCATTTGTCTTTCCCAGCTGGCACAACACCAGCGTAAAAGCTTCATGCCAACAAAATCTTCCCACCAGGTGCTCTGGCTAATTTGTCAGACGTCCCACTGCGTGCCCATGCCTAAACCAGAACAAACTGACATTAACGTGGCACCGGGTGCATGTCAGGGACAGCTCGTTGTGCAGCACAGTCCCACATGTCCCCAGCTGCTTTCTCTTGACCCTTCCCCTCCCTGTCCCTCGAGGGTACGGACCCATTTGAGCCAATTCAACTCTTGGCATGGCCATGCCCCAAATTAAGCTGTGAAATGGGCAAGATTTTTTTTTTTAAAGATAAGATCATGGAAAAAAGGCAGAAATTAAGGGAGAGTTCTTCCAAATCCAGCTGATGTCACCCATCTGGCTCACAGCACGGCCACGCACACACAGCTGGGCTGGCACATCCAGGAGGGATGCCGATAGCTGGCCAGGGCGAGCGGGAACATCTCAAACTGATTCCTCCAGCAGTGAAGTGCCAGGGAACCCCTGCCAACGCTTGTGCCATCCTTTGTGACGCCTGCACTTAGAAACTGGAGTTTTGTCTTTTTCTATATGAAATATTTAATTTTTCAGAACATAACCTTCTATTTCAAAATAGCATTTTTCAGGGAGAAATTATCCAAATTTAGAGAATACCAGCTCAACAAATGCAATACATGGCCACAGACAAACCAAGCATTCAGCTATCTATCTACCAAGAGTTTGTTTGGTTTTCAGTTGCGTTTCCAGCTGTTGCAGCTCTCCCCTTCCGCTCAGCTCAATGCAGGACATTCCTCCTGGTTCCTGGTTTAACCACTGACCACAGCAGGTCCTTTACTGGCCCCGCTCCATCTAAAAACCACGAAGACACCTACCAGCCAAGACAGAGCTGCCTTCAACCCCCCCATGACAGTCAGCGTTCTCTGCGTTATCCCAATAACCCGTGTGACCCCACTGGGACTTTCCCATTTCAGCAGAGAGCAGGATGGGGAAGAGGGAGGGAAAGAGGTGGAGGAAGCAATTCCCAGACCAAATCCCAACTCCACGGGCTGGGGGGTGGCCGGCGGAAGGGTTTGACCTCACCCACCGCAGTTGAACTCCTGGGCGGTCAAGGTGACGATGGAGCGGCCGTGCAGCTCCCGCGGAGCCTCGCAGGTGGCGGCGGTCTGGATGCTGCCCTGCTCCGCGTATTTCTTCAGCAGCTCCGCCAGCCACATCAAGTCGCAGTCGCAAAGCAAGGCGTTGGAGTCCAGCCGCCTGCAAGAGCCAGGAAAAGGCAGCTCAGTTCCCAGCCTCTGACTGCTGCCTCCTTCTCCGGGACACAGGAGGGGAACAGTCCCCCAGAGGGAATGATCACCTGCCTGTTCTTCCATGCTTTTGGTTATATCCTAAATGCAAATTTGAGATATTTCGTTCCCACGACATTTAAATAGGATGCTTGACCAAGTCATGAGGATTTTGTTGAAAAACTAACATTACCCATCAGCCAGTTTCAAATGAAAATCATTCTGTTCAACTGGATTATGCATTTTTGGCTTAATTTGAGAGACACTGAAATTTTGGGGTTTCCCCCAGGATGGAGATTTCAGCCTTTACTGAAGTCTATAAGAACAACAGATAACCTCTGTTGGATCTTTCCATTCTCTTTACTCTTAGGTCCAAAAATCTTCTCTTGATTTTAGCTCTTCCAGGGACCAGCTGCTAGACGTTGCAGCATTTCCACACAACTGTAAGAACTTTTATTACCACAACATACACCCAAACCGTGCCGACTGGAGCACCGGTCACCTCCCGGATCACCGGTGACCTCCCAGCGCACCCACGCTTTTCCCTCCCCTGGCTGCACTCCTGTGTGCATAAGGATAAATACAGGTTATAGGGGGATTAGTTGATGCCTCCTCCCCCCCTGACAGTTTTACAGGAGATGGGTCTGGGCCATTGGAAAATATACAGAAGAAAAGTCTTAATGTTTCCAGGGACAAACACTTGAGAAGGTGAGATTTCACTCAGGGCCACGATACAGCATTTTATAGCCACTCCGCCACCTTCTCTGACACATACAGACAATATCACACAAGTTATTCCCTGTTAAATGAAAGCAAAACTTTTTTGATGCCTCCTCAGCTCGCAGAGGGCTGCAGTCAGAAACACGCTATTTTCTTGCAGCTTCAAATAGTGGCAGAACACCAAAATTCTTTCGCTTTTGCTTTTTTTTTTTTTTTCTTCCCCCCAAAAGACATCACAGAACTTATTTCTAGAGATCATAAAAGACAAACAAAGCAAAGCTCTGGGGGAAATTAAGCAAGCAAGAAGCTCAAGAGCCAGCCAGGTTACGTGGGAATAACACACCAGGGCACTCCGGCGTGGGAGGAGAACTGTGCACCTTGGCACCCCTCTGAGTATTTTCAATCTCAAAAAAAAAGCCTTTTCTTCTATGACTGTGATTTTTCCTTCTATGTCAGAGACTGATCTGAAGGCACGATCGAGGTCATATCTGTGACCTGGACTTTCTGTGTTTTTGAAGGATGTTTTATGGGTTCAAACCATTGTGAAGACCTTCCAGGAATGTTCATTCCTGTGGCATTACTGAGCTGTAAGCAGATTATAGTTGGATTATAAGTGGACACTAGCATGAAGAAACAACGAACTGGTTAAATCAGGTCTCGTGTCCAACCCAAACTGTTTTATAAACTTAGCAGTGGCCTTAGAAGTGCAACAACTAAAAGCTTTGCCAACCAGGCACATTTTTCCTCAGGTCCTGCCTATCTGATCAAAGACAAACAATTCCTCTTTGCAGGCAATGTTTTTTACTTACAGCCGTTTGAGGGATTCCAGTTGAGAGAAGGTCCCTGGATGAATCCTGGAAATCTTGTTGTTGTGCAAGAATCTGCAACGGGAGGACCCATGCCAAAACATTATTCAGTATTTGCACTACACGGGTGAGAACATCCCAGGGTCAAAACTCAGTTTAAAAACAAAGGCTGCTCACCAAAATGGAGCTTAGTTTTAAATTTTCTGTGTGTGTTCCCATGAGCTATGGGGATTTCGTTCATACATGAGTGCAATGCCGTGCACCAAAGTGGAGGGCGGGTGGGGACTGGAAACGGTGACTCAAGATGTGATGTAACTGGTTTCAACTGGAACCTTAAAGTTCATCTGCTCTGCAAAGGGAGGAGAAAGGGCCCAAAATCCCTGCAGACTGGACCCACCCTAGGTTTACTGTGGCTGGGTCAGCTCCAGCCCAGAAGGGACCTTTTCCTTCCCCCCTGCAGGAGATGGGGCAGTTTCACAAGGGCACCCAGTGAAGTTAGGCTCCAGTAGAAGACACCAGACAGCACATGCCCTGGACTCAGTGTAGGTATTAACCCAAATCCACAAGTAAATCTAATTCAGACAACAACAGCCTAAGCTGGGTTTACCTCTGAGCAAAGCCGAGGCAAAGTCTCACTTCCAGACTCTTAGCACACAGACAAGACCACCCAGTAGCAAGAAAATAAAAAAAATCCTGATTGCACTAAAATGCATCAGTGGGGACCAAGATGGGATAATTAACTCTCCATTCCCATGATGGAGGGGGAAATTTAGTTATGTCGGTTACATCTAAAACTCATCCAAGACCAAGACAGGTAGCAATTTCAGTAGACGGTGGAAGAGGAAAGAAATGCAAAAGCAGTACAGCTTGTGTGCAAACAACTGCGTACACGCGTGAACCCAGGAGTTCAGCCTAGCTGGATGCTGACAAACCTCCCTCTAGAATTTAAATCCAGAATTTTTGTTGGATGAAACACAGAGACTGAGATCAGCCATGCTGTACCGATCCAGGTCTGCGTTTTCCTAAGGGTGTTAGGATCCCATGATTGTTTTCCTAGAGCGCAGGCACAGTTCCCCGCAGCACAGAGGGTCTGTTGGTTTCACCATGGAGTGGGAACCACCACGTGAAAGCTTGTCCCAGTGGCTGCATTCCTACTAGGAGCAATCCTAGGGAGCAGGAGACACAGGACTTGGTCTCCTAACTGCTTTCAAGAAGGATGTGTGTTTTTCTTGTTAGTCTTTGGACTTTATTCCCTTCCCACCCCCTTTTTTTGTATACGCTGCCCAACAGTGACTAATGTTGACCTTGCGGCTGGAGTGAAATTTCAGTCTTTTAACACAGCTCGGCCAACTGTAGGGCTTTCTGCGGATTTACCCTTACTTAGGTGGAAAGGGGAACGTAACACAACATGGGAAATCCCCTCCGTGTTCTCAGGAACCCTTCTACTTGGCAAGTATGTAAAATTTCCTTCTTTTTCCATTTGGAGATCACACTTTGCTTCATTCTACTGAAACTGTTACAGAAAGAAAAAGCTTTTCCCCCTCCTCCTCCCCACCTTACTCACAAGAAAGGTCCCATCCGTACTTACAGCCTCTCAAGTTTGGGCAGGTCACTGAAAGTCTCCTGCTCCAGGCTTTCCAGGTTGTTGAAATGCAGGTAGCTGTCACACAGAAAATCCAAAGGGCAGACTCACAGAGGGCAATTAAAAAGAGAGGAGATCTTTCCAGGCCAACCCGCCAACACCCACCCATCGGTCACTGCTCAGGGCAGATGGAGAAGCCAACGTTCACTTTCCACATGCAAAACCAGTAGCCAGCACTGTTTTTTCCCTATTCTGTCCATTGTTTACTCTCTCTATTAATAAGAAGAGGGCAGATCTGTTCCTCCCTAAAGTCTGAGCCCACCACACCGCTGGGAATTGCCTGTTGCGCTGTTCAGGGTCAGGATGAAGCTGCTGCCCGTGGAGAGCAGCACCAGCAGCTCCTGGCTGAGCACTGTAGGGGAATTTCCCCAGTGCCTCGACATTCCCCAACACATCCTGGGATCAGCAGGGAGGAAGAAACAGCCTCACTCTAAGGCATCTGCTCCCAGCCCAGGAACTGCAACATTGCCGAGTGTGATGATGAGTTTGCTGAGAATTAATTGGTAGAAAAATGCCCTGAATAAGCTGATAAAACTTTGCCATTGGTCCTGCTTGTTGCTGAAGGTGGGACTGGAGACACCCAAAGGTCTCTTGCATTTGTCTATGATCCTGACAGCAGCTCCCAGCATGTGCATCCATCCAGCAGGAGGCAAAAACCTCTGGAAACAGCTGCCCTGGGGCTGTTCGGTTTCTGCGGAGGGGAGGCACAGTTTCCAAAGACTGAGATGGTTCAGTCAGCTGGAACAGTTGGATCCCAATGGCACACCAACATGAACAGCCCAGTTCTTGCTAATGCAGGTTAATATTTTTAGCTCCACTAAAATCTCAAGTGTGACCTGCTGTACCAGAGGCTTGGGAGACCTTCTGCACCACCCCAGGTCATCCCTTGCCACCAGCAAGGAAAAACTGGGTCTGCAGAGCATCATGATACCCCAACTCCCTGTTCCCATCAGCTGCGACATCCATCAGCACAACTGACATGCTCCTGACATTCAGATGGATTTTGGTATGGTTCCAAAGTTGCCTAAACTCTTCCCCGCTATTCTACCCAGGCATGAATTTCACAGCAGACACCGATTAACCACGGATCTACAAATACTCATTCTGCTGCTGTCACTGACTGTGTTGAGAAATAATCGCCTAAGCCTCCACACGGCTGTTTGATTTGCAATGGAAGGATGCGCGATGAATGGTCCACTATCAGAGCACCAACCGAGAGACGGTGACTCCGACTCTGCAGCAGAGGGAAACCGTGGGGAGAGGGAAACATACACACTTCAATAAGTCTCAGATGTCTGCTGTCATTGCTTTGGACCTCGAGGAAAGCATCTGATGCTGTCTGTCAGTCGGGGTATAGTTTTTCTTGAAAAGTTGGCTTGTGGGGTACAGGAAAATGGGGAAGGGTTTGAGCAAAGCTAATTCTTTGGGAATCATGCCTGCCTGGGATTGAAAACAGATGGAACTTCTAGTGGGTTGTTTGTTGGTTTTGTGGGTTTGTTGGTTTTTTTTTCTTCTATTTGTGACATCAAGTCTGGAACGCTCATTGTTAAAATATCACTGCGGCCAGCACCACCTCCTCTCTCAGCACAGCTGAGCTGGTACCTGCTTCCCATGTTTTCATCCTTGCTGAGCTAGCTGATGGAAAACCATACTGTGCACAAGGCTGGTAGCACACCTAGTATTAAGTTTGCCTGAAATTTGCTGTTATATTCTGTCCGCTTCTGCTGCCAGGCTGGAGAACAAGCTGGCTCCTATCCCTTTCACAGCAAAATCCTTAGTTACGTTTCAGCTCTATAAAAGCTGTCACTTAGCACAATCCACAAAATCGAACAGTTCAACCTTTGGTCCCAGTTCTCCCACGATGCAGATAATCCCCATAGTTCAAACACCCCTGCTCACACCCTCTCCACACGTACACGTGTATTTACACACATGCACATAAT
>VZTO01009654.1:0-12102 GCA_013400615.1 Syrrhaptes paradoxus | reverse complement strand
TGCAGGCCAGGCTGCAACCTCTCAATCATGGCCTCGCTGTCCAGCCCGCAGCAGCACAGGGCGTGCAGCATTGTCTTTTCTGCTGCATTTACCAGCCACCACTCTTCCTCATAGATGGCCTCCAGCTCTTGGCATAGCCAGGGCAGCACGGGGTCGAGGAGTTCCCGATGTTGCCGCAACAGTGCTGCCCAGGTAAACCTGGGCTCTGTCCGCTCAGCGCCCTGATCTTCTGGGACCGGCAGTCCCTCTGGAGAGGATGGAGGGCACGCCGCGGGGTGATGGGGGCTGCTGTTGTCCAGGTGTCCAGGAGCTCTGCCTGCCTGGCTGCTGGCAACCGATGGCTGTGCGAGGGACATGATAAGTTCCAGGTAGTCGTCCGCTGCCCACACAGAAAACTTCATCTTCTTCATCTCTCCTCTGCAGAGAGGACAAGTTGGTGTTCTTTCTTCCCACCGCAGGATGCAGCCCAGGCAGAACTGATGTTGGCACGGCTGCACGAAGGCGATGCCCTTCTGAGCATCACGGCAGATGGGGCAGATCCACTCTGCCTGAGCAGACATCCTTGCGCTCCGCGACGAGCTGGTGAGGGTTGGGGATGAAGAGCTGCTCCCCTCCCTGGAGCTGGCACTGCCCAAGGGTATTGCGCGCTGGAAAATGGAGAGGGGCCATGGTCAGTCACCATCCCGTGAAGGGGAGAGAAGGAAGAAATACCCGTGTGCCTCTAGCAGGATGCCCTCCCACCTCCCCAAGCCCCATTGCCCACCCCACAGCTGCCCCGGGGAGACGTTTCCCCGCACAGCTCACCTGCGCTGCTGCAAGCGCGCCACGCGGTGCCCGGCTGCCTGAACCAGGCAGGGCCGGGGAAACACAGAGGATGGCTCTGGGATGCGCACTGGGAACTGCCGACTTGTGGCAGCCCCTAAAGCACCACCCAGCACCAGCAGAAGCCTTGCTCGACTTCCAGACCTCACGCACACGCTCGGCAGGAGTCCAGGAACGAGCCAGGCTGGGCCAGGCTCTGATGGCGCCCAAATTTAAGCAGCAAGGGACATGATGTCACAGTCCATTGCTTGCTGATGTCACCATCCACCGCTTGGTGACATCACAGTGGGCTTTCTGCTCCTGTGGTGCTCACACGCCTGGTGCTCTGGCTAGTTTCTGGTTAAGAAAGTAATTTCACCATCCTTAAATCAGCTGCCAAACTGCAAGATCAGAGTGTGTCCAAAGTTCTGTTTGAGTTACAACTTTTTATTGGAAAATGACACTAATATTTTGTGCCTGGAAGTCTTAAACGAAATGCAATATGTAGCTCTGCCTTGGAAGCTCCTGTTTCAACTTCCTGAAGAAACCTAGGATATACCCTAACCCCCTCTAATCCCTGAGACAATACCAAGTTAACTTCGATCCTGGTGTCATATCGCTAAACCTCAGAAACATATCAGCATGTTACTGCCATAAACCCACGTGAAACAAAGTATATGCAAGGCATGTATGCAAGTTTATTTCAGTATAATCCCTTTTCATGCCTTCCAAACTCTGCTCCAGAGATTACTAGAAAACTTACGACTTTTCTGCATGATTCCTTTCAGGAGCTTTTCACAGCCTTTTTTTCTTTTTTGTTAATTCTGTGCTGATAAGTGAACTAGAGTCATTGTCTGATTTGTAACACAGGCAGTGTAAGTGACAGTTGTGCAGGCTGGATGGCAGGAGGATTACACCATGGAGGGAATCTGCAACGTCCCTCTAAAACTCACTTCAGGTTTTTTGGCATTCAGCTTCAAGTGTTGAGAATTTAAAGGGCATTCACACTCCATGAAGAGAGAACAGACTTAGCGGGTATTTTAACACTTCCCTTTTAGTGTGCACACAAAAGCACAGAGTGCATCTTGGCTTTTGCAATGCTAGTAATCGCATAAAATGCAGGACTCCTTCCCTATTTTCATCTCTCCTAATGGAGAAAATTCCACTGTACGTTATTCATTCTTGTTGACTTTTTTTTCCCCTGTGTGGACTATATGTTCATTTAGCCAGACCTCTTGGAAGAGAAGCTCCTCATCTTATTTCTCTAAGAAAGAAAGGAACAACGTAGGGAGGAGGAAAGGGAGAAAAAGGGGAAACAAATGAGGGAAAAAATTTCGGATCTTTTACAAGATAATAGAACTTAATTTTTAATTTATCAGAGCACTGGTTCTTCAGGGCAATTTGACTAAAATGACCCTTAAGTTTCATAGGGCCAACAGTTTAGCTTGTGTTCTGAATGTACTGCACACTGGTCAGCATAGAGTGCAGCATGTATACCATGGGACAAAGGTCCTAGCCTCATCATTTAATACAGCTTCGAGCTGTATCTTCCTTTCTGCTATAACACCTCTCTGATGGAAAAATACTGATTCCTCCCAATCCTGGTGTTGGTGCAAATCCAAATGCATTTCATTTTATTCAGAGGAAACCCTCCAGAGCTGCACTTCTGTGACCGGATACAGAATTTGGCTTTGTCACATAAACTCATTTTTGGAGGCAAAGTCCATGCTTAAAAAAGCTGGGAAGAGAAGAATTCCTGAGTCCAGTTCAAGGTTATATTTTCAGTCAGAGCATTACTTTGAACATCCTGAAGACTGTTTATTGTCCCGTTAAACAGATTGCAGAGCTCTTAGAAGTGATGCTTTTGCTTATCTGGCTACAACAGTCCCTTACTCTTTTAATCACTCTATGTGTTAAAGGATATTTTTTCCTATACTGGTACATAGCAGAACAAAATGTAACTACAGCCACCAAGGCAGGATCCTGAAGTCACTGGTAGATATTACTGAATTGGACAGGGTGGGAGGAGATCTTGTGAGATACCTACAACTACTCTCCTGTCCAGTACTGGTACAGTTCAGTTCAACTCCAGCTCAAACTGGTGATGGTGAACCAACTGATGGAAATCCAAAATAAGGACTGCTCTGCAAAATGCAGCTTCTGATGAATGGCTGAAGAAGCAGTAATAGTTTTGTCTGGAGAGTGAAGAGCCAGAGACACAAGTCTTCCAATATACAGAAGACAGCTTCTGATGAGCAAGTAGTAAACTTCCTTAAAGAGTATAGCTTATTGGAAAAGAAATCAGGAACTAAAACTGGAGTAAGGAAGCTCCATGAAAGAAATTAATGAGAAACTTAAAGTATAATTACCCAGAGAGTCTGTGGTATTACTGTTTCTGGAGGAAAGTGGGTAGTCTCACTGGATGATGTCTCAAAATATCCTCCAGCCTTCTTTTTCGCTATAGCAGTTTTTGAAAGAGTTATCTTTTTTTTTTTTTTTCTAGAATTAGAACCACAGCTAGTTACGAGAACCTTCCCTAAGACTCAGTTGCCTGGGATTTTTGTAGCAGAAACCTGATAGTTCTGGTTATCAACAAAAAGTGGTGTAAAAATTCTGTCCTACCTCACTGATTACAGGCCAAAACAAGTTAACAAAGAAACAGACAATCCAGTCTATAGCACTTGGCATCTCACCTGGCTCTGAAAATCAACTCATTTGTAGAAAGTGCAGTTCCTCTTTTATCTGTTTCACACCCTAAATGCCAAAAAGGCCAGAGAAGTAGACCAATGGTTTGAAGCAGTAAAATAATATAGTCCTATAAAGTCCATTAGGAGACTTAGCCTCTACAGACATAAACACAACACAAAGACCTCAATGTTTCTGAATAAAAATCCTTTACACTTACCCTCACTGAGAAGTGGATGCAATGAGCTGGTAAGGAGCTGGTAGACCCCAGGCCTTGTCAGCTCACTGTTCTTATATCACACCAAGCTATGTGGGAGCACACTGGTGCAGGTCTCCCCAGAGATCTCACTGGAGATCACATACATGGCTTCTCAGGAGAGGTCATGCACTGGAGTGTGCTACCAGGCAGGTCAGCTACCAGCCATTGGGTCCTCTTTCTCCTCATCCTCCATGCAGATGGAAATACATCCGGGATGGGGTATGGAGAAAGTGAAGAGCAGCTGGCAATGCCAGACACATTTTTGAATGCCTGCATCATATTTCTCACAGAAAGGGAGCAGGACATCATCTCCTGGGAGAGATTAGGACTATTGCTTTCTCATTTACTAAACCTCCGAGCAGCTTAGACACCTGCATGAAACACTGATCCCTTATGAGAGGCCAGCAGAGTGTCAATATGGCATTCTTCTACTGAGAAGAAGATATCTGTAAACCATGAAAATTTAGGGCCTCACCTCAAAACTAGACCTACTGGAAAGCCAAGACAAAGCCCATAGAAAAACAAGACTGGCAAGCCTGGACACCTACATTTGTAGCCTGTTTCTAAATCTAGATCATAGCGTCCAGCCACCAAAATGCCAGTCTGGGCTTTCTGCCTGGGTTTCCTTTGCACAGAGACAGAAATCTGGAAGAAGCTGACACAAGCCCAGGTCTTCCCTGGTTCAGATGCTCTGACATGCTGGAGGATGCACCTTGACACAGGAAAAGCCCATGCATCCTATTGTACAGCTGTGATTATGTTCAGCCCAGGGCTAAAATACAAATTCATTTCAAGGCAAATGAATTTAAATTCCCTGGAACTTAAGCTGTGTGGGAACTTTTGGTAGACGAATTCTCTGTTTATTTTATAACCATATTCCTCCTGGTACTTACTGTGGGTGAGACATCATCATTGACTGTCCATCATGGTGACAGATTTGTCTGGGCCAAGTCACTACAGGGAAAGCTCTTCAGAAACCACAGCATTGCTTTCCTTGTGTGGCCCTTATCATGCACCCAGAAAAATGTGATAGGGAGATGAGGGAAGGAGAGCGTGTTATAGACGTGTCTACAGAAGGGAACAAAAAGATAAATTTATCTTCACAGTTAATTTTCCATCCCAACAGAAAGAGCGTGGATTTCTGTTAGCTGCTCCTGCTCCTGATTCTAGTGTATTTCATCACTGTTTACTGTTGACTGAAAGCCCTTTTAAAAGGCAAGGATGACAGAGTTGCAATGAATCTATTCAAGTCTTGAGCAGAACCATCAATCATGGTTATTTACCTTAACTAGGTTATTTACTTTGTTCAGTTCAGAAATTATGAGTAACATGTTCATTTGTGCCTATCATCAAATGCCCAAGAGACTTGCCATGTTATAAAAAAATAGTTTTAAGCAGCAATCTCCTGTACAATCTCATCAGACCTGTTCCTTAGTGCATACATTCATTTCTTTTTTTTTCTCCAAATGTGTTGAAATGAGGACAAATTAGAAATACAGTGAAATTGTCAGCTCAAAAAACATTACTGTTCTCAAAACATAAACAAGATGTTGTTTCAATACAGTGTATTTTGTTGCTTAAAAAAGTTAGAAGTAATTCCTTCATAACCTCTCACGTCATGAACTCAGTTCAGCAAAAGCTATTTTCAGCTGACAATTCTGAAGCAAGAGATCAGACGTTACACCCTAAATTCAAAAGTCCAATCATAGTTGCTGTGGTTTAACACACTCAGCTAGCAGCAGACACCACACAGCTGCTTGCTCACCCTCTCTCCTCCGAGGGATGGGGGAGAGAACTAAAGGGGTAAAGGGAAAAAAGACTTGTGGGTTTAGATAAGAACTAAACTGCAATAATATTGGAAATAATAACAATAATAATAGCAATATATACAAATATACATATATATACAAATGAGTGATACACACAGCAACCGCTCGCTACCTGATGACCAAGGCTCAGCCCATTCCTGGCTAACAACACCAGAGTAGGGAGTGTCCCAAAACCACAATCCCAGAAAAGAAAAGAGCACAAGAATCAGAGAGAGAGAGAGATGCCCGAGAGAGAGAGAGAGCACTTCCGGGCCGAGCCTCATCTCTATACTGGGCATGATGTACATGACATGGAACAGACCATTGGCCAAACTGGGTCTCAATCTAAAACACAGCAGAGAATCTGAAAAGTCCTTGACTGTCCCGGCAGCAAACAAGAAAGGCAAGGAGCAGGCTTACTGGACCTGTTACCTCATTTGCTCTATTTTAGCCACCTGCAGTCAATCTTTCGAAAGACAATTTTTTCTGCAAGCTTTGCCTCTTAAAGCTGCCTCAGCTTTGTTGCTTTATGCCCACATTATCAAAGCACCAAATGGAAAATCTCAATGGATTAAATGCTCTATTTTGTCTCAACATCAATATTTCATAAGGGAATCACACTCAGTGTGTTCCACTCCTCCTGCTCATTATGCATGGAAGGACAAGCAGCGGTGGGTCAGTACTTACATCCCACGATGATGTGCACCAAATAACACTGACGTTAGTTTGTTCTTGCAAGCCCAAACTGCTGTTATTCCTCACTTGTTTCCCATGATCCTTGGCATTCCCACTCTCCCCACCTACACAGCATTAAAAGTGTGACACTTAGAAATATAGCTGTGGGATCTGTGGGTTTTCCAACAGCATATTTTGAGCAGTTGGTATTTAACGTCACAGCACTGAAATAACCACCTCTTCCATAGCACTTTTCTGTGTAAATCCCAAAGTCCTCAAAGGCACATGATTCTCCAAGGTTTTCAGATGGGGAAAATGAGGCAGTGAGATTTGGCAGCTCAGGCCATTGCCAAAGTTGGAGGCAAAATGCAGCACTCCCAGCTCCTGCCCCGGCACTCTCCGCTGCATCTTGGCTCCTTGCAGAGACAACAAAGGTGACTTCTCCTTCCCAAGGTGGAGCCTCGCTAGAATAATTGGAATGATTCGAATTTGAACAGCCCTGAACTCCAGCCTTACTTGCAAGAAGTAGAAATGGTCCTTGCTCCAAACCAGAAGTTCTGGTAAAGATGAGATGAGATTAAGACTGCTCTTTTCAAGACACTCCCTGCCCACTGCAGGCACAAAACCCTTCAGGACCTGACTTTATTTTTCCTCTTTGATCCACCTCAAGCAGCATGCCAAGCATGGGGACTCTCTTCTGGTATTTCAGAGTCAGGCACATAGAGACTGATGTTTGATCAAACCCAGCCATCCAGCACATAAACCTTCTCTCTCCTGCTCTTTTGCAGGGCTGACAGCCTGGCCCTGCTGCTGGGACACCCCCAGAGAATTCAGGCCAGCAGGCAGGGATGAAGCACTGGCAGACATCAGTTATTAACAGAAATGTAAGCAACAATGGTGGCCACTAATGGAACACCTCAAGTGGAGCAAACATATCAAATTTTACCAATCCCCATCCTACGTGACCTCTACTCGAGAAAAAGCTTGTCACATGCACAGCCCACCGCCTGTTGGCTTAAAAATGCACAGCACTCAAACGAGAAAGCTCTTAGCTACCAGCAGGTTGCAACCATCGGCTGAATCTGTCTCCACATCCAGATTGTACCTTCCAGCAATGCCCTGTGGTTTGCAGAGAACATATAAAGCTCAAGTCTCTCAATACTGAGGGGCAAACCCATGTCTACAGAACTGTCCTCAGGCAGCTGGGACAGCTTGTGATGGTTAAGAGTAATGTATACTCATGTTGTCTCCCTAACCGAAATCTCAAAAAATTATCATCTCTGTGAAACAACGCAGAAAAAAGAAATAAACCACCAAAAGTGACATATTTGAACATATGGTATGAATCAATTACATGATCCATGCATGGTTGAAAACAAGTGTTGAGTATCTGTATGCAATTGGAGGAAGACACTTACTCTCCTGAAGATGTTTCAATTGTGCCTGAGTAAGATTTGTCAATGCAAAACATGTCAGGTGTAAATCAAACTATTTTATGGAGCAAACACAGACACCTGCAAAGAACTGTACACAACCTGATGCTTAATATTCTGGGTCTTCTTGAAAGAGCCTTCTAGCACTGTGCACTAAGCCAAAGCTGCAAATGGGAGGACAAAAGTGCTCAATTTCAGGGAAAAGGAAAAATCAAAAGAAGACCCTAACACAAAGCTGGTAAAAACATGCACACACAGAGCAAAATACCTGTGAATTATTCTGTGTGTTACTCGGACATCTTTTAAACTGCAGTTTTTATTTTAAAATGTTCATGCTTTCCAGCATGACTTCTTTATTACACCTGATGCTAAAAGCATGAGATCTGGTCACACAGGTAACAGCTGGTGGCAGATCAGGGTAGCTGCCTTTGAACAGAGCATGGATGTTCCCCTCCTGCTGTAACTTCATTAGAGGCTGTCGTCAAAGCACCCGTCACACACCTTTTCCAGCACTACCAGGAATATGTGAAAAACCGAGTATCCAAGCAAAATTACCTTTCTCCACTTTCTGCAGGCTGGAGAACAGCTTTCAAGACCAGATCTTTTACTCTAGGGTTGTTCTGTTCCCTTGTCACCATTCCTCTTATGGAAAGTTGGTCCCTGAACCCTTGGCTGTGTTTCTCATTGATACAATCATCTATATAACACCACTGCAATTAACAGAATGTACGTTTATATTATAAGTGCATGTGTTCGTGCCAAGGGTTGGATTTTCTGTGTAACCCAGCAAGATGCATCTGAGGTTTGTCTTTTTTTTCAGTGCTACACAAAGGTGCCTGACTAGTTTTCAATACTGTGAAATAGAAACAGAGTAAGATATCTTGTTCTGAATTTTGTGCTAATGGATTTATCTCAGCAGGATATCTGCTCTACAGAAGCTTTGAAAGACATACAAATTAATTATTTGTATCACAGAAATCATGGCAATTTCCACATCTAATTAGCACAATGTGGCAACATTCACAGTGATATGCTGTTCGCCGTCATCTTCTTGACAAGAGTTTGTTTTCTAGTTTCAAAGTAATGTTAAGGAAGACAGCCGATCTCACATTCTACATCAAGCCATAAACACTTATCAGGGTGTCAGCAGACAGTAACAGTTCTGGGTTGTTAATATTCAGTCTGCAGTATAATTAAATCATAGGCCACTAGACCCAGTTCATTGTGTTAAGGGTTCAGTGCAGATGCTGAACTGGATGTCAGGAAGCTCTTAAATGAAGCTTGTGCAATCCTCTGCCCCTTTTGACGAGGGAAACACCACACAGTACCTGCACAGGCGCGCTACATATGCACAACATCACCCAGCAGCACACCTTCTTGTTTTCAGCCCCAGGCTGCACCAGCACTATTACTCCTGGGAAACTGCCACAATGCACTTGTGGACAGGCAGCCTCAACCTCATTGCTTACGTGACAGAGTCCAGCACAGGACCAAAGGGCTACCATTAGCTTTCAGTGAGGGAATAATTTCCGAGAGCTCTCTGTCCATGGGAAGTTTGCATAACCTGCTAGTAAAAACCGCGCCTGCTATCCGAGCAGCTCTGTCCGCTGCTCCCCTCTCTCATATCTCAGAGAGATATGCCCAAACCATCAAGATGTGAAAATTAAAGGATTTATGATCCTCTGTTAGTAACCCGAAGTGGCAGCCATGCAATGGCTACGAAATGACTACTAGCAAATGACTACGAAAGTGGCAAGCCACTGTGCAACCCTGTTCTTGCTGCATCCTCCTCCCTTCCAAAGCAGGACCACAACAATTCCTGATTTTTGATAAACTCTCAGCCATCAGCAGTGTGGAAGGTTAGTAGAACTTCTTCCATTTCAAAGACCTCTCCATGCTTTCTGAAGTTCAACATACGTGGTGAAAGCTCGTTCCTCCAGACCATGCTGAGAGGAGAACTGAAAAAGAAAACCTGCTCTTGGACTGACCATCAGCAGCCATGCCTTCACCCCCTTTTTGCAGCTCAAATGTGAGACAAACCTCAGGCCTGAAGCCAGCTGCCTTATGCTGGACCATGCTAAAGCAAAGTGTAAGGAGTGGAGTCAAGCTGAGGACCTCGGTCAGACCTGTAGCTGATGTGGTAACACAGTCACAGCCTGAAATGCTGTTGTCTCCTGCAGCACAGGTGGAGAGCACTACAAAAACACTGTGTAAATTTTACCTGCTCTTAGCTGATAATATCAGCCTCCTTTAAGAGACTGGGTCCCCGGGAGATGTAAGGTAGTGGTGAGGACTGAAGCAACTTGTTTGAGCAACTCTGATGAGAGGACAAAGATCCCTTTGCCTACTGCTGTAGCCCTGCCACAGGACTCCCCTTTGCCCGCTTGGCCAGTAATGGCTAAAATGCTCAGAATTACCTTCAGAGGCAGTTTTCTCAACCTGCAGCTAAGCAAAGGCTTCTCTTTCTCCACACATTCTTTGCAAATAAGCAAAAGCATTTATAGTTTTATAAAAACATAGACCTGAGGGTAGAAAGGAACTGCATTTGACCTGCCCTGCGTGTTTCCCATTCTTTCCCATTTGTTCTAGTTGTCTCTTTCATGGGCAATTTTCTTCCAAAGCTTTCTCCTTCACAGCACATTACTGTTCTTATTAATTCTTATTCAAACTGCTGTTCACCACAGGTAACTCACCATCAAGTAGCACCCACCACTGCTTCCATCAGAAAGATGCTTGAGTAGCTGCTAAGGGCTTCAGAAACCCCGCAGTGTTGGAACAACAGAATCAATGTTTCACTTCAACTCTGCTCCAATGTCTTCTTTTTTTCCACTTGCAAGGTCAAAATGCTGCAAAGAAGTGTCACCCAAAAAGGAGAAAAAAAAAAGCAATTAAATGTCTGAATTATTTGTGGCTAGATTTCTCTTTTGCAGTGTGTGTCTGCTTGTATTATGAGATAATTTTCACCTGCTGGCATATGCAATTTTGTGCCTTCTAATTTGATCCTTTTTTACCACGTCAGAAAATGAAATCCAGAGCTGCTTTGCCCCTGCCCTAGTTATTGCTCATGCATCTAATTTGTCATAAGGCGACACACACCCTGGAACAGGCATTTACATTTCTACGTTGCTGTGGCTTGGCAGTTTATTTTTCACATTGGTGTGTCCTTCCTAAATAGGCAGGCTAATGGAGGAATTTTACTGATTCCATCACTCATTTAATCTCATGAGTCTCAGTTTTTCATAATTTGCTGTGTCTGTTTCTGACATCTTCACTTCTTGTATCAGGGAGATACACATTCTCCTTGGAAGTACTCTGCTGCTGAAACATCTTTTACTCTGAGTAATCTCTTTGAAGCAGACTCACATTTGTTATCAAGACCTCCACACACCTCCCAGCACTCAGAAGAGGAAGCACAAATGTAACTGATTGTGAATTCTGTAACTTGGATAATGTTCCTGGAATTTGCTAATACCTTTTACTGTCTGAAGAAATAGTAATTTCTGTTGATAGACGGCTAGATGCTGGGGAATAGAGTCTGCAGGGAACTCGGGGAAGCTGCCAAAGGAAAATTTTCACAATAGCTCCCTACTTTAATCTCATCATATCCTGGGACTGGTGCACNCCTGGCACACTGTCTGATGGGTCCTATTCACACACCTAGATCAAAGGCTTCTGCAAATGCTCAAAGGCATGTTGCCAGGTAAAAGCAAACTCTTCAACAGCTCTGGATGTAAAAGCAGCTCCATTCCCACACTTTGATTGTCCAAAAGACACTATACTTTTTAATCTCTTTTAAGTCCTTGAACAAAAATACTTATTTTGACCAAACCCATGTAAAAAACCCGAAAACAACAACCCCTCCTCCACAATTTTTCTCCCTTTTTTGTTTCTATTATATTTGCATTAACCCCATTCATATCTGCTGCAACATTGACATAAATTCCAAGAGAACTTTGAGCAGAATTAAAACAGAGTTTATTTCTTGTTTGTTTGTTTGTTTGTTTTCATAAAAACTGGGTTCTGGCTCCACCAAAAATGGGAAGTTTTCAGGCTGAAGTTTGGACTGGGACTCAAAAGACACGGTGCTTGCTACATAGCTGGGTTACCCTGGATGCACCACCTTAGCTCTGTACACTGTGATCTCTTTCAGCTTCAACTTCCTGCAACATCCCTTCCTTCCTCTACTGCTTTTCAAACCCTGTGAGTTTCAGCCCAGGAGACCATAAGATACTAATCCGACAGTCTTTGCTCCTCAGCACTGTTTGGACAAGCAGAATGTTGGAAAATATCACTGAGTCAGTATTCTGGAAGAGTAAGGACTGTAGGTTTGGGATCAGAATAAATAGTTCTTATAGCTGTTTCTACAGCCCTTGTTAGCGTACGGTTAGCTTATTCCCAAAGTATTTCTGGGGAACTGGATACTTTTCAATGTGAATAAGGT
>VZTO01009653.1:9724-48031 GCA_013400615.1 Syrrhaptes paradoxus | reverse complement strand
TGTTGAAGCTGATTATGCAACTGTTAGTTCCAGTGGTGTGTAAGTTGATGAGATGGAGATGAGTCCGATAAGGATTAAAGTTGAAGATCAACAGTGTCTTGAATAAGATTGAGAGAAATATGAAATTATTCCAGGCTCAGTAAACATAATGAGTAGAAGTCCCTTGACCAGTTTACTTATAGGTAAAAGTAATCTCCTGGTAATGGAATTAATACACCTTATGCTGAAATCAGTAAGAACATATTGTTGCCTTCTATGAGAGTTGTGTAAGGACTAGATGACTTTGCAGATATCTCTTGGTTCATTTTTTATACATCTGTGAAAATTACCTGCTTTAGTCAGGTGTCCCTCACTGAAAAAGTCTCTTGCAACGTAGTAATAGTGAGTCTTTATCAAATCTTTTTCTCTTCATTTCTTTGACGGTAAATCTGCTAACTGAAGCAAAAATCACTTTGTTTAAAAATCTGAGATTCAGAAAGAAAAAAATCCTCCAGCTTGCATAGGATCGTGAAACAATGGCCAAGGAGAAATGGAGACATTAAATTGCCTCTGAAGGTCTCTTTGACTGTGTCATGGCATCAGCTCATCAATGATACTTAAGATCTGTGGAGATATGTGGCTGTTCCAGACTCTGTCTTAGAGATAAAAACATAGATAATTTGCTTGTCCTAGTGAACTAGCGAAACAACATCTCAGAAATTTAGGACAATCTTGCCAATATAGATCAGATTTTTCTTACATTCTGCATATTTGGCCTTCCTTCCCCAAAGGCAATCAAACAAAAAGACAAAAACCCGCAGGTGGAATGAGATTCTTTTCCAAACGTTGTGGTTGCATCATCATTTTCCTTGAAAGGCAATATGTCTTTGTCTGATCTTTCAGACATAAAAATGAAAACTGTCCTAAAAAAACAAGTTGGGATTTCTTTCTGGAGTTTTAAGTAGATCATTTGTCACTGAAGACGTGTTAGTTTGGCTGCTGACAAGTCAGAAAAAAAATGTTTTAGCAAAGCCATATAAAGATCCCAGTAAAAGAGTGGATTCTGGCTTTTAGCAGAAGGATTGTTATCTGATAAAATTGCAAACCTCTTTGAGATTTTTTCCAAATTTTGACTAGTAATCACTAGCAGACCTTCACTAGGGTTATATGTCTGGAAAAGGCAAAATAATAGCATCAGTTCTATAAAAATACTTAGTAATGAGGAGCTAAAGGAAGTATTGTCTCTGTCCTTATAATAGAGGCTCTTTTTCTCCTAAAGACTCACTCTCTGCATCTGTATATTTAGCAGGGTGGGCAGACTCCTAGCTTCACCGGTAAAATTAATTCTAAGAACTCCAAAGAAAGCTGGAATATTAACTCCTTGATAATATTAAATTGTTGTAAACGCAATACAGATAATTCAATAGTTTCTTCAAGATTACCATGACTAACAGTGGGTAGCATGGCTGGACAGAAATATCAGTCAGTTATATGTGTGTATAGTATATATAAGCTTATATATACCCTTATATATGGAGAGATAGAGAGAGAGAGGTGCTGGGGAGAGATAATATATGATACTTATTCTGCCTGTGCTAAACCAAATAGTAAAGTACCAAGGCCAGGCTGTGAATTCATTAATTCAGCTGCTGATTGCGTTGGAGCTCAGAGATGAACTGCTGCTTTTAACAGGCTTGGAGTGTCTATGTGAAATATAAGAATGGTTTATACAAATTACTCATGTGACCTCCCAAATAAATGGATTGGATTCAAACTCTTGGCAGTCCTTGCTCTAAAGGCTGAAAATGAGGTAGTTAAAAAATAATGTTAATTAAAAATGTATTTAATCCTGAATATGCAAAATAAAAATTTTGAATGCGTGGTAATCAGCATTTCTGTCTGCTTCCACACGATAATCACTTTTAGGAAAAACTATAATGAAAAACCAGTAAAACTCAGGAAGTACCAGGCTATGGTTACTCATACACATAGGTACAAAAAAAAGTATATCTAATAAGATAGTTTTTAGCATTAAATTATATATATAGGTATTCTCATTCATAGTGTGTCTCTAGATTATTTCTCTGGATTCATTTACGTAATGGAAAACTTTCAGTGTTCACAGATCTAAGTATGACGTCAGTCTGGATTTAGTCAGGGATTTCATTAAATCCAGTCAAATTTTGCCTGAATTAGGACTGAATATAAACTTTCTAAAGACTGAACTTTTTCAAATACTAGCTGTGATATATCTTTAATGCTAAAGCCACAAGTGACAACAACAGAAATATTTTTTTAAATAATTTATCAAGTGTTATTTACAGAACGCAACTGAAGATACAGAGTATGTCCCAAAGAGATTACAACCCAAATTGAAACTGGATCAAAAGTTTGTAAACCTGGTATCACAACTATACTTGAAAAGTTAATATATTTGGAAGTCATTCTAGCTTAATATGCACGTTGAGTAACAGTGAGCCTGGAGAGTGCAATGCATTTGCAGGAAATGTAAGCAGCAGATTAGCAAAAAAAGAAGAAAGAGGAAGAGTTATAGTAGGGAAAAATTNAAAAAAATAAAAAAAAAAAAAAGGATGTGGTTAGAGACAAGAAATTAGACTTAAAATCAGGTCTGTAGCCAAGGGAGATACATCATGAGCGACCCTTTCTTGAGAGTACATGTGAAGGTGTTTTTGCTAATAATAATTAGGTGGAAGAGGATAGAGTTGGAGACAAGGGAGTTGAGGAAGAGGTGCTGGTGGCAGGTGTGAAAAAAAAAATCACAAGAAGGGGTGGAAAAAAAAATTCAGGCAAGAAAAATGTGATGAAATGAAAGTTGTTTAAATGGGAAGGTGCATAAGGATGGCGAACAGCCCAAAGTCATTAGTCTTGGAGACAGAGAAAAGGGCAGAGTTTTGTGCACACACAGATATTTCAGGACAAGAGGGAAAGGAAAGCACAGAGAATTGGTGACAAAAATCAGAAGTTTGGGTTTTACACAATACCAAATTACGTGATGCTGTTTGAGATATACTGAAGACAGCTTTGACTTTTCATTGTAATTAATATAGTTCCTCTCAGCTCTGTAATGTCTGTCAGATGTCAGCTTTCTTGGGTCACATCCAGAAGAAGCACTGCAGTGCTGTCAGGAGAGCTGCCACTCGCTGGGAGGGATAAGAAAATGAAACCCTGTCTTCATATGGCAAAAAAAAAAATTCTCAATATACTTCAAAAATAATCTTGTTCAGTAGTGTCTTGTCCAATATATTATCATTCTGGTGACTAAATTATTTTCTGAAACAGAATAATTTTTAAAAGTGCTTTCCAATACAATGTATTTCCAGGCTGTAGTTTATGAGAGGAAGGATTTATTTTATACTGAATGACTGGCTTATTCCCAGTTTTAGGTCACTGTAAAATGTATCTCCAGCTAAGGATATGGTTACATTCTTGGCTGAAATAGGCAGATATGTTAACAGCTCTGCTTATGCAAATGTATTTATCTGCGGTCAATATAGGCAAATAAGCTGATTAATTAAAAGAGAAGTTGTTCCTTAAAAAATGTAGTTTGGTGCATGCAAAGTATTGAGAGAACTGAACTTCATGAATGCAACTGAGATATTAATGAAACAAAATACAAACTATAGTGACAAAAAATACTTGGTTTTCATTATTTGCAAGCATGAGTATGCATAGTTTCAATATTTATACATAGGAAAGTAAAATCCTGAATATGTTGCCTTGATGCTCTTCCCTAAATATCTTTTCACAACCAAATATACATCTCTTAAAAAGAAACAACTGATTAACTGTAGAAAAGGATGAAGGTGAATTATAGTGCATCACGATCTGTCCCCAGGCCAGCTGTGTATAAGCAGGACATGTTTCCTAACGCATTTGTAAGACCTTCGCTGGATTTCTGTGTCAATTTGGGGTACTGACTGCAAGGGATATGAAGCCTGATTGAAAAGGAAAGTAAAAATAATGATCAGAGACCTAGAAAAAATATGACTGATGAGGCGTGATTGAGTGAACTGGTGTTGTTTTGTCTGGAGAACTGAAAATTGCTGCCATTTTTCTTCTAGGTCCTGAACTATGTAAAATGCTGCTGCAAAGTGGAGTAGAATAAACACGTTTAGTTTTCCTGCTGGACAGAAGAAATAGTTCTGGAATAGCGTTGCAGCAGGGGAAGTTCAGGTTAGAATTAAGGAAAATGTATCAGGAGTAAACAGAGTTCAGCACAGAAGAATATTGCCTGAAGAAGCTGCAAAATCCTTATCAGCGGCAGGTTTTGATAATAGCCAAACATTTGTCAGGAATGATACGACTGATTTTGCCTTGTTGAGGGAAAGTGAGCTAAATAGCTTCTTAATATGCTTTCAGTTACTTTTTTTTTTTCCTATCATTTTAGGAGCTAAGCAACTACTTAATGCACTTGTATAGAATATTTTAGAAAATGAAAGTATAAAGACATATTTGAATTAAACCGTACCGTATCCCTGTTGCCAGTCCCACCTGGAGTTGTTAAAATTGTGATCCTGTTCTGAATATGAAAAATCAGAGTTAATGCTGATACCCATTCTTTCTTCTGGCAGTCTTCCTTCTTTAAACTACTGCAAAAGAGCAAAAATTCTTGGAACGAAAATCAAATGAAAAAATGCAGGGATCAAAACTGGTCCAATTTATAAACTAGTAGCTTAATAAAATAAAACCAGACACTTATAACTCTGTCCTACTCTGCCTTTATATTATGAATAAAATAAGCAAATAGAATAAATTGAATTGATATGCCCTTGTCTCTTTCTCAAACTTGCACTTTATTTTCAAAACCACAAAGCCGTGGTCTGCCTGTGCTTTCAAGTCAACAGGAATTTCCATTAACCTGAAGATAAGCAGCATTAAGTCTTTCTGTATCCTATTAGTGACAATGTGTAGATGCGCTTACAATGAAGAGTGTGAGTTTGTGCTTGTATGAGGGATGCAACCCTTTAGATCAAACCTTGGTGTACGATTCTCAGTACGTCTGCCTGCTTACCTGATTTAAGGTTGATGGCCACTCGCTAATTTCCCAGTTCAAAATGTCCCAATCCAAGTGTATGGATTTCATTACATTTCGTTTACGTTCAGTCCAGTTTAGTGATTTCATTACATGTTAGTTTTCATGCTGTCAAAACCTTCCGAATGCACAGTCATGCGCATATATATATTCCATTTAAATATTTGTGTGGATAGATAAAATTAAATTAAGAAAATTGATGAGGTGACAGGAAGTGTAAAAGGTCTTAATTTCACAAAGTGAAATAGAAAGTGTTCTTTTTCCTAAAGAGACGTATAATATGCACAGTTATTTGAAAGAGCCCTAGTGCAGTTCGGTTGCAATAAAGGATTAAAATGCCAAAATTCTTGGCACTAATAAGTGTTATTTCATCTTCTGTGCTGAAGTGTATCTACAGTTAGAAAATGCTTTCTAATATGTAGCCCAATTCTCTTTTGTTGCAAATTGAGCTTATTACTTCTTATCTTAGCCTGTGTAGACAGAGAGGACAATTCAACACAGTTTCCTTTGCAAAAGATTTGAAAACCTTGTGTCTTTTTTTCCGAGCCACTTTTGTCTAGAGTAGAGTTTCTTATCTTCTGAATATCGTCTGATGTGATTCTACTGACTGTTTAGACTAGCCTCAATTGGAAGTATTCAATTAGCTCTAATTCAGCCATTTGATATGCCGCTGGCAGTACCTTATTACAAAGAATTCTTTTTTTTTCTTTCCTGACATTAAGCAAATCTATGTTTTCAAACGACGTTACTTACCTACTTGAGGAAATGACTCTGAGGCGGGGTGTGAATTTAGAGTGCCACAATTCCTGAGCCCTGATGGGGAAACTTGTATTACACCATCAGTCAGAGATAAAGGACCTTGCTGGAGGTGATTTCGGTTATTATACTGGAATTTGCTGTGGAAATTACGGCTGCTTCTGGAAGTAACTGTTCAAAGTCACTTTCAGCAAGCTGCTGTCCTCTCTGGTGGGACATATGTGTCCTTGTGTGGCTTGGAGACTGTTCCTTTTCAGCTCTGAGATAGGAGTCTGTGCATTTTCTATCCGTGTGAGGAAATGTTGTGTCCGTAGCCCTGGATTCACACTCCCAAGAATCTTCCAGATCTCTGGGATGAATTGCTACTCCCTTGCCAGCATAATTCTGGAGAAACTTCACTCGTCTTTGAAAAAGCTGATGCCAGCCAGCTGAATACACAAATTTAGCAGAAACCTCCAGGAAAATGAAGGCTGTAACATCACTAGAGAAGTGGAAACCTTCTGGATTAACCAGACTACCTGTGATCTGATAATCGAGCCTTTTAGTTAAAAATATAGTGGGTTTTGCTTCTTTGATAAAATCTCTTTAAAATTTCTTTATGCTACAACCTCTTTCACAGAGTTCTAAATAAATGGTCTAATTGTCCATGTTTATATTTTATTAGCTGTCGGGCAGTGTCCAACAAAGGTAGCCACTGGCAGTGACATGAGACAACAATGTTATGTAGGAGCACTGCACTGATATGTGAAAATTAAAGATTGGTATGAAATTTAACCAAATCCTTGATGGCATGATGTGGCAAAGAAAAAAAAAAATTGCTCTCCGGATCCATCCAGATGTGCTGCAGTTTAATCAGCATCATCAACGCAAAGCTCCCATCTGTCTCCCACCAGAGACATGAAGGGAAAAAGCTTTGTAAGCAAAGAGGTTCTGGTTTCTCCATAATGCTGGTGTAATTGTCAATCTTTTACATTCCTGTGATAAAATCAGACTTTGAAATTAGTGGAGCTGAGCTACCAACTGCTCAGGACAGGTCTAGAAAAAATCTGTTAGCTATGAAACCTATGTCAAATAGGAAGATTTCCAATTGAGCTCCCTTTATACATAGATAGCATGATGTCCTACAAGGCTCCTGTGGTGCAGAGTATAATCAACTCACCTACAGATAATTGTGATTTCAGACACTGATGGCACAGCATGTTTAGGACAACCTCCGTTCCCTGAGGAAACACAGCACTTGCCCAGAGAAGCTGTGGATGCCTCATCCCTGGAGGGGTTCAAGGCCAGGCTGGATGAGGCTTTGGGCAACCTGGGCTAGTGGGAGGTGTCCCTGTCCATGGCAGGGGGTGGCACTGGGTGACCCTTACGGTCCTTCCAACCCAAACCACTCTATGATTCCATGATTTTAAGATTCATTTTTGGATAGGGGGATGTCCTACTGTTCACCTTAGATGGATAAAGCAATGCTAATGGAAGCTTCTCATCACTGACCCTAGGTTTGTGTTATACCAAAAAAAAAGCTCATATCTGAAATAACAGTGACAGAATCAGTCCAGCAAAATGATCCACCAATTTTTGAAAATACATACAGGCTTTGATGTTTTGCATTAAATTCAGGTGTAAACAGTTAGTGCTTTATTAACCACCGATATTGTATTTAAAATCTTGTGTCTAAAGCTGGGAGCTTTGCCTGTGAATACTCCTACTCCTTGGCAAAGCTACAGAGTCAAGACTGTGTATCTTGATATAAGTTTGTGGCAAATGCCAAATGTGTTCCTGCCTGATTTTGTCGTGTCAGCTGCCATTCTGCCTGAAAAGCTGTTGAGGAAATGAAGCAGATTTCCATTGTAAAATACTGAAGTATTAATTCAATTATCATACCAGTGGAGGTACCCTCATAAGATAAGGTTAAGATAAGATTATTAGAGAGACAAAGAAATTAAGAAGACTGGCATTTATTTCAAAGAAGGTGTATGGTTTTATATACATTTATGTGTGTTCACTTTTATTGAGATGGATTCAGTAAAAGGCACAGAGCTTGTGCATAAACCTGCATTACAGAACATAAGATCTTCCCATTACCATTACCTTGCTTCTTGATTCAGTCTTGCAGTGAATTGAGTGCTCCAGTTTGATGAGGTTTTCACTGCCTCAAATAGTCTGAAAGTTTTATGTAAAAATTGTTTGTTAATTTTACTATTGGCATTTTTATTAGCTTTCCAGTGGTCTTTCTGACTTCTGCTGGGCCCCCTTGGAAGTGGGTGCATATATGATGATCTTCATAGGTCTTTCCAGGGATGACAGACTTGACCATGACATTTTCTTGCCCCATATTTCCTAGGAGGCATCATGTAATTGTTAGCCACATTATTGTGTCTCCAAGCACACGACTGTCAGGAGCTGTTTTATATAGGAATTAAATATTTTAGATCCTGTAATATGCAGTTTCCTTAATGTTGTGTTTTTCTTTGACATATAACTTCACACTTAACTATAAATAATAAACTACTTAGCTCATACATATCAATAAGAAAGTCTGTTAGAAGTGAGAGATTGCTTGCTTAATACCAACAAGTGCTTTGGAGAACATCAAATCCCCTGACAGATGAGTGTTGCCACAAGGATTTATTTTGTTCAGGCTTTAACGAAAATATCTTCGGTTGCATTTTGCTATTTAAGGATATTGAAGTGGAAGGTTATAGCAAAATGATTTATAGATAGTAATTGCATTTCCCAGCTTACCTATTTCCATAAATGAAATCACAGATTCAATTTGTACTTGATCTTCAGCTTTAGTTGCAGAGGTAACACACAATCAAATCTGTTATTTCACTAATTTGATTAGCCAAAATCAGGTTGGACTGAAGGAACGAGAACCATCATATTTTGACCACTCACTATAGAATAAATGTTCACAGTGAATGTCACTGCACTCTGGCGTGAGTTAAGCAACTCAGTTCATTTTCTGGTAGTGAAATAAGAACAGAAAAACTAAGCAATTTGGGTAAAATCATATCATGCCAATCAATCCGAGACATGATTGCTGGGCAACTTCTAAAACTGAACATGGAGCTTAGCACTTCAGTGCATCTAAGCAAGTTTCCAAACCTGTGCTATAAATAGACAAATATATTTTACTTAAAATGATAGACTTACTCCAAATAAAACATTTCTTGTGAAGACCAGGGGCAAAGGAAGGCAGGAATTCTATTTCCCAATTTTTCTGCAATGTCCTGCTTGCTTATGTCATTAGTCAAAGAGAGTTTTCCTGAATATTTTCCTTCCCATCGTTCTAAGCTCTCTTTTTGCTGTGTAATTTGTTTCTTTGTTGGCTCTTCAGGTTGTCTGCATTTGAAATTGCAAAGAGACCAACATGCTGGTCTGAGAACTCTTGCTTCATATGTTTGGTGTCACAGCTATTTAGGTACTTGAAATTTCTTTCAATTACCCACTTTTATTGGAATCTGTTACTGTGGTCTGCTAGCCAAAACAAGGACTTTACTAAAAAAAAAAATAATAAATTGCTGGATAATATTATTTGCATGGTAATTGCTTTGCGGTGCCTATTAAATCAGTGTTTCTGGCACAGCTTTGTGATAGCAGGAGTAGGGATATTAATATACTGTGACAAAAAGCTTTTCTCATTTTCTATTTTTTTAAATTAATTACTATTTTCTCAGGGTGGGAAGGTGGCAGTGGGGGGAATGTATTAATTGTTACCCTCAGCTTTGTTGTATTTTGATGAAGGCCATTGCATGGGCTGGAAAAGCGATGATGTTTGCAGATGTTTAGGGAAATATTGAATGGGACAGGGTCAGCTCTGCGATCAGCAAGAAGCAGAAAATCCAGCCTATTTCCAGCTTGAAAATGATTGATCATAGAATCATAGAATTATTGTGGTTGGAAAAGACCTCAAGGATGATCAAGTCCAACCATCAACCCAACACCACCTAACTCGCTAACCCATGTCCCTCAGCACCACATCTACATGTTTCTTGAACCCCTCCAGGGATGGCGACTCCACCACTGCCCTGGGCAGCCTGTTCCAATGCCTGATCACTCTTTCAGTGAAGAAATTTTTTCTAATATCCAGCCTAACCCTCCCGTGGTGCAACCTGAGGCCATTTCCTCTTCTCCCATCACTTGTTCCTTTAGAGCAGAGCCCAGCACCCCCCTCACTGCACCCTCCTTTCAGGCAGCTGTAGAGAGTGATGAGGTCTCCTCTCAGCCTCCTCTTCTCCAGACTGAACCCCCCCAGCTCCCTCAGCCGCTCCTCGTCAGACCTGTGACATTGATGACATGTGCCAGTCCCCAATCTGAAATGCTTGCCGTGCATCCTCAGTACAATTAATCTACATTTACGCTGGAAGTCCAACACCTTCAGACCAGGCTGGATTTCCTGGCTTTGCCTTCATTACCAGTTGAGCACATACAATTCTGACAGATCCAGATGAAATGGACCCTCTGGCCATGCGCTGGATGACAAAGGTGTCCATATTTCCATCTGGGATTTGCAGGGAAGAAATACGTGAGCCTCCTATAACTCCTTATTCAGGACGTCTAAAGCAATGGCTGTCTCATGGTTTGATCTTAGTTTGATTTCTCCCTCCAGAGCATTAGTGTCAATATATAAAAGCAATTATAAAGTTTTTATGTTGTCTGGGAAAGGTCTTCTGAACCTGACTGCATTTGTTAGGTCTGGTCTCAGCTTCTAGTGGGTTATAGTAAGGATTTGGTCTGGGATGGTGAAAAATAGTCTTACAGGAAAATTTTTTGATGTTATATAACGTATCTTGCTTTAAGCATTTCTAAGATGCTTCATACCAAAGCTCTTTTGTCTGTAGTGCATCATTGCATGCCATTATTTTTAGCTGCCATGATTTAAAAATATTGCTGCAAAGACACTGTCACACATTTTCTATATGATCTTTTTTTTTTCTGAAATGCTCACAGAACACACTGCAATTTGTAGCTAGAGTTTAATTAATTATTAGGCATATGTAACTGTCAATCAATAATTTAGGTACTTCTGGCTCGCAGTTTTTGGAATGGAGCTTGGTTTATGAAGAGTGAACAAATATACCATTCCATCTGTTAGCCAAACCACCTGGCACAAAATCATTTGGGGCATAAGTATGCTTCAAAAAATGTGCTTTCCAGAGTTTTAATCCCAATTGATGCTTTGCTTTGTAGTGATGGAAACCTGACTAATGCATCAAGGACCAATTCTTTCTTTTTTTTTTTCACACCTCTGAATAAAATAAGTTGTGTTTACCTTGCAAAAAATGCCCAGCATGGATGAATATAGGAACCACCAGACAAGGCGTGAACTAATCCTGAGACTGTAATCACAGGGATGGGATTGAAGCTGGTCTGTTGTTATAAGCAGTTGAAAGGAGTCATGTAGGAGTTGCGTCATTGTCCTTTTAATCTCTGTAGGAAGAGACCTGGGACAATTTAGAAAATGATTTTTCCTTCTTGATGGTAGTGCGAATGTTTTTCTGAACTCTGGGTTTTACAAGCTTGCTACATCTGCAACTCTTTCGGTGATAAAATTTCTTCTTTAATCTTCTGGAAGCACAAAATACACATGTAAGAGACTCAGCAAATTATATTTGAAATATCAAGAATCTTTCTCTTTTTAGCTCCTGGGAGGGGAAAACAAACGCATACAAGGTTAGCTACTAAGTGTTTACTCTTGGTTGCACACAGTCTCTATGTGTACAGTTGAACGTAAGGCAGAAGTTGCACAAGAGGTGTGCATACACAATAGATGCTAAAGCTGCAGCTGGTGCAAGGCTGAGTTAAGGGTGTAAAGCCAGTAGTGTTTGTAAGGCACACCAGGATACTCAAACACGTAGTTAGCATCAAACTTAGTCCCTTTTTTACTAAAATCAATGAGAGTATCAAACAGAGCCCAGACCTTGTTTGAATGTTACAGAAAGACACAGGTAAAAATTTGCAATTGAAAATGCAATTGTATTTGAAATGCAAAGAGGTAAAGTTGTTGGAGAGGGCTCTTGTTTATGAATAAGAAACACCTGCTCAGAATAGTTTGCTTTGTAAGGTTTGCTTCCCTGTGGTGGATCATTGGCATGCCATATTTTAGTGTCTGGGGAGAGAGCATCCTTAGTTTTAGTTCTTTGCATGGTTAAAGTCATTCAGTTTATATTCAATTTAATTAAATAGCTTTTAAGACTTAATTTTAGGGAAGGGAAAATTGATCTATCTTTAAAATTATGATTGAATGTTTGGGTTTTTTTTCTTTAAATTGTGGCAGATATTGGGGAAGAGCCTTTGAGATAACTTTAGTAATAAAAAAATGCTTCTGGTAGTCTGTAAAATGTGTTATCTGTAATGGAAAAAAAGAATCGTTGATATTGTTAATTAATAAGTGATGAATTAGTCTGGAACCTGACACTTAATTTTCCCCAGTAATGGCATTCAAGGGAAAACACAGATTACACTGGGCTGTCATTCTGAAGAAGCCCCTGTTCTTCAATTTGTAGAAACTTACAGCTCTTCAGCTAAAAATCAGGGTTTGCCTTTTATCTGCTGTGAGAAGAAATCTAGGAAAAAAAATATTTATTATTTGACAGAGTAAGACTGTAAAGAGTAAATTCTATATATGAAAATACCCATTTCCTATATGCAACAAGTGTATTATTGCATTTGAACAACAGGTAAAGAATTCCCACCCAGTATGAGGTGATCCCTTCTGTAGCTGCCAGAAATCTCTGTGTGTGTCTCTCACTATTGATGGAAGAATAGATGTCCTTAGCAGATCAATCTCGATGTCTTATTTCCATAGTGAGCAGAGAATCTGTACTCAAGTGCCTTTTTTTATTTTTTAAATTGTCCATACAGTTTCTTATATTCTTATTCTCAAAACCATCTTGACAGCGGGCATCGTGAATGCCAGTGTTGTCTGAAATTGCATCAGTAGGGGACAGACTGTGGAACTTGCTCTGACTGGGGAATAATGAATTAATTTTATGCTGGAAGAGCAAATTACTTACATTATTGTATAGAAATCATTGGAATAATTTGTTTTCTAAATATTTTTAATTAGGTCAAATTATTAAGATGAAGTCAANAGATATACTGTAATCTGCTATAAACCCCCAACGACAACAACAAAAAAACAAACACAAAAAAACCACCCCATGAGTAACCATGAGTAATGATAGCATTTGAAGCAGAGATTGAGAAAATCGAAGTGATTGAAAGTTTTTACAAGAGAAAAATTTAATGCCTTGCTACTTCTCATCTTCTCTTTAAGCACAACCTGTTACACCAGACTTAATGAGCTTGAGGATGTAGTAGGCTCCCTGAAAGTGCAACCAAAGGGTGGTCACTCCTGCTNATTGTCCATACAGTTTCTTATATTCTTATTCTCAAAACCGTCTTGACAGCGGGCATCGTGAATGCCAGTGTTGTCTGAAATTGCATCAGTAGGGGACAGACTGTGGAACTTGCTCTGACTGGGGAATAATGAATTAATTTTATGCTGGAAGAGCAAATTACTTACATTATTGTATAGAAATCATTGGAATAATCTGTTTTCTAAATATTTTTAATTAGGTCAAATTATTAAGACGAAATCAAGCTGTGCCTTCTGTGTTGTGTTATTCTTTATGTTATTCAGTTGAACAAATTAATAACATATTGAAATTAGCACAAAAGTGTTAGCTCTAAACTCCATCTAAAATAATATTCGCCAAAAGCCACCACAAGATGCAGCAAGACACACTCTTAGATGGTTAACAGGCAATTTCCTAACCTATAGAAGGGCAGGAACCTTGCTTTACTTACTACAATGCATACAAGAGTGAGTAGTGTGTTACAAGCCTTAATTACAAACACATTCCTGGGCAATTTCTTAGCAAATCATTTATAGAAAGGGTTACTTAATTTGTCTATCTGATACATAAATTNGGTTTTTTTTTTTTGGTAGAGAACAGGAATTTAAACAAAACATACAGTCCTAACAAGGTGTTTGGTGTTATTTCAAAATCTAGGGACAGAAAATGGTCTGTTTTATTGCATTATTCTGGACTCGATAATCTCAAGGGTCTTTCCCAACCTAAATTTTATGATTCAGAGAAATTGGTGAAATTGGGGATTCTTCCAATTTTAGCAACTGCCCTGTAGAAGGCAGAGGAAGCAGTAAGTGACCAAGAAGAACTTGTGTGGTTTTGAAACCCTGGGATGTGAAGGGTTCATCTGGCCTCAGTTTCTCCGGGTTGGCTGTAGCTGTGCAGGTTGGTTGGAAACACTGAAATTCAGCGACTGGTCCATGAGTAGGAAATTAAAAGGACCGTTTCGACTGCATGGTGTGTCTTGTCCCAGATGCTGTTCCATAAAAAACATCTTCTTTAATCTAAAACCGTTTAGGGGTGTATGTACAAGATTAATTCAGTATTCCCATTTCGGTACAACTGTTCTTTTTTTAATGCCTATTTTTTGCACCAGTGATGTCTTACACAATGAGTTCCAAAGTTTATTTTTTAATTTATTATTATATCTGATGCTAGAGTGTCAATGAGCCCCTGTCAGACTCCATAGCCTCTTCTTGCTGGTAGGTACAAGCATATCAGCGGGGAAAAAAAAAAATAATTCTGCTGTAAAACAGCTTCTGCACTTAGTAATGACAAAAAACAATGAAGGAATATGGCAGAGTGGCAAATAATGATAATATAGAGTGAAGCAACATAAAATTGTGAGAGGAATTAAAAAAAAAAGGGTGTGTGTGCTTGTTTTAAAATAATTTCTCAGACTATTCCCTTTCCCTTTCGTGATTTTATTTTTGCAGTGGCCCTATGTGGGCTGGCCACTAGAGGGGGGATGGATACACGTTTTGCTGTTGTGCTGCAGTTGTAGGTCCACTTTCTTCACTTCTCTCCTTACATACAAACTTCCCCAAATATTTCATCCTTTTACTTGTCAGCAGCATAGCCTTATCTAGCAGTTACATCCTTTCCTAACTTCTGCTTAGCAGAACCGGGGACTGGTTTCTAACTGAAGGCATAGCAAGCTATTTAATTTTTTGATTGCTGTGCGGTGTCACGTATACGTTTTATGATTTTTAGCTTTTGGAAGTCCCTTTACACATCCTCGTGATTTTCATTACTTCTTTTGATATCAATAATCGTGTCCGTTGAAAAATGCCCCATATATTTCCTGATTGTAGCTGGGATGGTTCAGCAGCCCTGGCCTGGGGACCCCACTGCGCTCCATTTATTTTCTGTATTGAGTATTTTTGGGTGCCTAGCTAGTTTTCTATAACCATAGAGATTGTCCTATTTATGAGAAACTGTATGTCTTTTCTTGGCATTTTGTCCAAAGCTCTTTAAAAGTCCAAATACAAAGTTGTCTTTTTTTTTTCTTTTTGTATAGCACTTTTTAAATATAATTATGGAAGTTCAGGGCTGCAGGTTGTTATAGAAGCATGATGTTACTCCATGTGATGACCAGGCAATTTATCCCTATTGTACAGTATTCCAGACATTAATACATCTTCAAATGAACTTAACAGCTGCGGAGGTAAGACTTACTGGTCCATTATGATCATCTCTCAACAGCACTAAATTAGGGGAACTGCAGTGAATTTTAGTTATTCAGGTATTTGTACAACTTTTACTAGAAATCTATTTTTTTTTACCATTTTTACACTTTTTTTTAATTTCTTGATAAACACTATTTGGACCTACTTACTTGTTTTAAATGCCCTAGTGTACTTTAATCACTCACACTTTTATTTCCCAGTTGCTAACATCTCTATTACCTGGAAACAATAGAACTGAGATAGATTTTAGGGTTTGTTTGGAGTTTGATTTTCCAGCACTTGTTCATCAAATCCTCATTAAGAGTTATCATTAACAGCCTTAGCTTGACTCTTTTGCTAATGAAAAATGACAGATTGGGGCTAGAGTATTCTACATAATGGGGAAATATAAACGGGGGGGGAAGAGAAAAATTTTAAACTCGCTTTTTTTACAAAAGATACACAATGTAACTTGATAAAACTCCTTAGGGGAACTTTTTTGGGGGAAGATCTTCATTCCACCAGCTAGAATAACCTAATGTAATCCCTAACAGCTGCTGGAATCAGGGAAATACATACACAAACCCAACATAATTGGGTTTACTTTGGGCTGGAAGTGCTGCCCATCAGAAAAACAACTCCTGGTTTAGTCCAGCTTTGTGCACAACAACTGTAAAATAGTTAAAATTTTTAAAAATATACCAAAAAGCCCATCGTGACAGAGCAAAGATGGACAAAGGAATAAGCTCAGGGTTCAGTTTCATGGGACTTAATGGATTGCTGTTTCCCCTACTGCAAATACACATCTGTATACACCCACCAAATGTCACCATAGTGCTTTGTTGTCCCTTGATAAGCTTCTCCTCTGTTGGTGATCACCTAATTCTCTTTCTGATTAATCTGCTATGGGCGCTGTCCCCTTTTCAATTTCCCCCTTTATTTTTTAGCAGTGATTTTTCTCTGTCCCATGTAATTCACCTTCTTACAGTGGATGCTCGATGCCCTCCACCTTCTGCAAGCTTAAGCATTGTCCCACACAATGTTTTTTTGTTTTGTGGATTATTTTTTTTTCCCTATAGAGAGTATGTCAGATGCATTTCTTCTCCTCATTTCTTGTCTCCATTATTTTTTTGTCTTTCAGGCCATAGGATTCCCATTCCATTTATTAGACTACAGCAACTACATAAGAAATTCATGACATCCAGTTGTTGTTTGGGAATTTGATCTGACAGTAGCATTTGGGTTCTGGGCTGTTTGTAAAAGTAGTTATGGCTCAAGGAGAAGGTTCATGAAGATGAAGGCAGCTGCAGATGCTGGTAAAAAAATACAGAATGTCCAATATGGAGTGACATTTACATGAAATTAAGGTAAACATTTGACATGCAGTGGCCTCTTAGCACGGGGATTGCAAACCTTTCAGCAGCAGCCACAAATTTCTGTTGGCTGGTGAAAAATTGCTTTGGGAAATAATCTGGACCAGGGAAGTAAATTGTCTGTCAAGATAAACTTTAGTAAGGAGTCAAGTTTAAAAAAAAAAAAAAAAAAAGGAGGGGGAAATCCCTAGGTGGTCTATCTCATTATTATTAACATTCTTTAATATTTACCAGGAGCTTTCAGCAAGCCAGACTGTCAGTGGAGGCACTGAACTACAGAGACAGATTCAGGTTTACTCCCGGGAGCTCACTTTACCTCTCATTTTGCAGAGAGGGTTGCTAGCAGATGGGTTTCAAAGGGTTGGCAGTTGTTAAAAGGATGCAAACCTCTGGAATTCAATAGCTGGGGACTGTTCTGGTGGGTTAGTTTGGGATTTTCAGGGTTTCCCTTCTTCCCCTCCTGCTTTTGATTCACTCTGCCTGTGAGGTTCTGGGAATGGAAAAGAGGAGAGTGGGTAAGAAGGGATACAAATTAGAGGGAAAGTAGATATTTTAAAATGTACTCAGAAATCTGGTTGCAGTTTGAGTCTATTAGGAGGATATTTGCTCATGCCTTGTTGTAACCACTAGAGTACAGAGGTGTGCTACTCCAGAGAGATTTGATGTATAGAAGGTGCATCGCCTTCGCTGGATAAGTCCTTAAATCAGTTTGATATGTCCATACATGGGGGTTTTTTTAACCTAAGATTTTACTGAAAATGCCATTTTTAGCCTTCTCTCCAGTGTCGTGCTCTGGTTTGCTATTAGGAGAAAGGTACATCATGAAAAAAGTCCAAAGTTTATGATAAATGAATAACTGAGCTTAGCATCTAACTGTGTCAGTCGGAGAAATCTGCTGCGCTAAAAATGGTAATTCAGTGATGAAATAGATTTTTATATACTTACCTGTTACCTTTGAAATCTTGGATTTAGTCTTTGTTAGCTCAGAAATGGAACCAAATTGGTCATGTTCCCATAGCACCCGTGTTGAAAGACATCTTTCTGGTGGTAGTTACTGTGTCTGGTGAGGATGTGAAGAACATGAGAGGAGTAAAATGGTTTAAAATTTAAAAAAAAAAGTGCCTTAGCAGAATAGTAGGTGCTGTTTGCCAAGCACAGGCGTACATCATGTTATCCTTTAGCTGCTGCCAATTATCTCTCATTTCTCTAAGTGATGTACATATTTGGATTTGGGGGAAGAGGAGAAGTGGAGGAAAAGGTGAAAAGCTGATGTTTATTTTCAACTGATTTTTTTTTTTCTCTTGTAATGCAAATCTGGGCACTTTGAACTCCAACTCCTTTCACTGCAGCCTGTTAGATTGGACTGGCTCACACCAGCAAAGGGGAATAAGAGCAGTAATTGGTTTAAAGCCTGAATAATTGTGTCTGAATGCCAACAAGTGACGTTATCTTTGTAACAAAAAAACAATCTCCCTGTTCTCACGGAAATACAGTTTTCATTACTAATATGCTCGCTCTAAAGCAGCCGCACCGCAATAAAATTACAGTGCTCTGCAGCCTTCAGCTCCCAGCTTCACAGCCACCCACCCAATTACAGGCTGTGTCTTGCCAGCAGAAGATTGTTGCTTGGTTTCTGTAATATTTTTGTCGCCTTGCTTTCCTCTACATTACTTTAGAGGTAGACTGCGCTTACTCCTTTCCTCTCAAANAAAAAAAAAAAAAAAAAAAAAGCCGATGTAGAAAGTCTTTTGCATGGCTCTAAATATTTATTTATTTTTTTTTTAACGTAGAATATGCTCTGAATAGTTGCTTCTAATACCTTAATAGCTCTGGTTTATGTCAGTAATTATATGAAAGGTTAATCTTTAAATCACCAACGTTTCCTAAATTCCTAATCAACTTCATGCTTGGAAAGGAACCTGTGAAAATGCTCAATTTGTTAATATTAGACTGGGTTGAGCAGGTCAAGGAAAAGTACAACCTTGGTGCATAATGATAAATTGAACGCAGAAAAAAAAATCTCTGATCTGTTTGTTATAATAGCTGTGAATAAAAAGCTGAAAATGAGGGAGAATGAGTGTGGGGGTAATTATCAGGAGAATCTGCTATCACCCCTCATTAAGGGGGTTTCTTAAGGGCTGGGGGGAAAAAAGATATATTTTGGGTAGAAAAGTCTGATTTTCTAGAAAGTCTGTGCTGAGCTGTGACTATGATAGAAGTCCAGCCAAAAAAAAAAAAGTGGAAGAGTCACGGTGCTGGAGTTCATGCTGGATGAGGGGGACATTGTGCTCCCAGGGACAGGGAGGTGGCAGAGGAAGTGACGGGGTTGCGTGCGTGGGTGTTTGGGAAAGTGTGTCCGTGTGCCTCTCTAAATGGGAGTGTGTGTGTGACTGTGAGTCTGAAAAAAGAGAGAGAGATACTGGGTATCTTTCTGAAATCTCTGCTGTTGTCCTTGCCACAGCCCTAACGTGGGAGGTGAAGGCACTGAAAAATCTCATTTCCCTTGTGAGCACCGTGATCCCCTTGCCACCTCATCGGTTCTCATCTTCCCTTTCATCCTGTCCCTTCACCCTTTCCTTTTCTCTTTCTTACTCAATGAAGCTAGTTAGTGTTGTACCCTCCTTGCCAGGAGCTGTTTCATCCCTGCTTGCTCAGTTTTTTAAAACTGCTTTCTCCACCCACCTCCAGTCTTGGGTTTTTCATCTGTGCTAGTCCTTTAGATTTCCCATCTTTAAAAAAGAAAAGGCAAAGGGAGCCAGCAACAACCTGCTTTAGTTGTCGTTACTCCAGTCTTTTATCTTTTGTCTCTTCTTAATTTCTTTTATTATTATTACTGTTATTATTGCCCCAGTAATAAGCTTCCTAATTAAATAACTCCTTCTTATTTGCCATTCTGAACACCATTGGAGAAGCTGGGGGGAAGGGGAGGGGTATTCAGAGCATCTTTTTGCTATTTGTACAGAATGAGACACATACAAGAAACAAATTTAGTCCATCTCAAAAGCAAAAGAGAGGCTTTTTTTATCAGAACCAAAAAAAAAAAAAAAAGATCAAAGAGGTGCATTTCAAGTGCCCCTCAATACCTTGGCCATAAAAACATACAGAATATATTACAGCATACAAAAATATCCTTAGGTATCATTAGTGATCTTTGTCTGGCGCACGTATGGGAGGCAGTTCGGAACCAGGCGTGGGACTGCAGCTTCAGACTGGTACAGAGCATCCAGCGATTGCTGTGCACGTGGAGGAACAGATCATCCCCCCGGTCTAACCCCCTGCAGAACTCAGACAGCGTGGCAAAGGAGGGAATTTGCAGCTTCAACACAGAATTTCTTTGTATTTTATATATTCAGGCCAGAAACAGAATGTGGTACATTAGCATTGATTCTGTGGTTTCATATCACTTTTTTTCTTTTTTTAAGTAGTACAGAAAGGAAAGAAAAAAGACAGAAAGGAAAATAAATCATCCCTTATATACATTCAAAGCATACACGGCAACAGTTCCTTCATCACTGGGTGCACTGGGAGAGTGTATTGATGTTAGCAGCAAGAGATTGCATATTAGAGATCTGTAATGCTGACAGTGTTAACCATCCTCAGAAAGGTACTTCTTTTGCTTGCCTTTCACCCTGTCTTGTGTGTTAAAAGACATGTAAATAAAAAGCAAATAATGTTAATTACCTAATTAGAAAAGGGAGATTAGTCCTATTAAGTAGAACATCAAAAGGCGAATATTTAAAATATTTTCATTCCTTTGATATTCCCCAAGGATCTCCTGAACAACAAACTGCCACAGCTAGCCCCAAAAGCATCATTTACTTTTCTTCTTCTTCCTTATTTTTTTGGAGCCATTTCACACGCCCTTGAATAAGGGCATGAAAAGAGAGGGAATGACATCTGTCTGGACAGTTGGTGAACATGAAATTTGGAAGAAAGAGGGAAAATTTGTCCCTGCAGTTGCTATAAATGTAGTACAAATATCATAATCCTCGTATATACCAATGCAAGCAGCCTGGAGCAGGATGAAGAATTGGGTTTGCAATAGCAGGATAAAAATGAAATACTTCCTCCTTTATTTCTTTACAATCCATATATTTTTCATGTAAGCTTTCAGAACAGATGTGGGCACCCTGTGGAGTACCATCATGCCAGGTAATAGCAGTTTCCACCTGTAGATATTCAGAGTCTATCCAGATTTCCAGATATCCTCTGGAGATCATTAGGAGGTTGTCTCTAGAAGATATTCCCCTCGGAAAATATTTCTGCATGCAGATTTTGAGATATATTGTTTTCTGAAGTTTGCTAAGTGCTGTGCTCTATATGGAGGGTCCATCCGTCATCCTGCTAAGGGTGCCACGTCACTGGGGGTCATTACCTCTCTCTTTGGGAGAAATGGCAACAGGCAGTACCGAAATCAGCTCTCACGTAGGAAATCACTGCACCTTTAGAGAAAAATGCTCTGTTCAGCTTATTTGAGCTGTCAATGCAAGATACGCGAAGCACAGAGGTGAATAAATTCCAAAGGCGGAATTGCTCACGTCTTTGCAAACGTAGCTGGAGGTTGCTAACACCAATAAACAGCAGGAATCGTTCCAGAGGGGAGCAATCACTAGTGTGTTTAAAATACAACCCACAAATATGCTAAAAATACAGAGAAATACAACCACAGGATGATTGTTTGTCGGTATCAGTTTTGCATCAGATTTACAGGGGCAAAATCATGACTGAATTAATCAGTGTCTTTATAACAACAGGGGGTGACTATAGAAATAAAGCTAATTCATCTTAATATATATATTTTTTTTCTTTTTTTTACCTTATGCAGGCAATATTTTAACAATCTCAGTTGGGAAACTTCCTGGCAACTAGCTGCAATCAGTCCTTCTGGCTGCAAGTGCTGCATGTTGATTTGAGGAATATGTAACATAGTCCAAAGTTAGCCAATTTTTCACAGTTAAATACCCTATCGATTTCAGAGAAAGGAGTGATGGGGAAAATAAGTATAGTTTGGCCCTTGGTTGGCATGGCAGAAAGTATTTTCAATTAAAAATGATCAGGCACCCAAAGAGACAAGGGGCTCCTTACCTACTCTCTGCCCTCACCTTGGGGTTCATACCTGGACACTCAACCCCTCAACACTTGGGAGTTTCAGGATGGATCAGACCCTAGTGGGTTTGAGGCACAGGAACAGAAATGTCCATTTATTTAAAGAGACAAAATCCTAGTTTTAACAGTGCTGGCTTGTTTCAAAGCTGTGGGTGAACTTGCAGTGGCTTTAATAAAAAAGCAGTTGATTTTCATTACATTTCTTATGAAAAAAGTCCTCTCCCAGTACATAGTCTCATTGCTTTCACAGAAGACTTTATAGTCTCACTAAATAAAAATTGTGGTTACGAGGCTATCATCATATTCAGTATTAAACAGGTTGAGAGGTACCAAATAGAGGAAAAGAAGTTCTGACTCCTCAAAAATAGTGTCAGTCAGACAAAAATATAAAATTCACTCTTTATGTTGAAAATCAGTGGCTAAAACCTGCTGGGCAGGAAAAAAAAATGTTTTATTCCGTGGCTGTTCTCTGCTTTGTAAGATCTGCTGTAACCTTTTAAGAGTAGGTGGCACTTCGATGCTATAAAAAATAAAAAAACCCTGTGTTAAATTAAAATACATGTTAGATTTCTGCATTTTTCCTCTGTTGATGGTAACCTAAGGATAAAGAAAGATGTACAAAGCATAGAAGTGTTACCCAATTCATTATCTGTAAGATTTTATTAGCATGGAAAGCTATATGAAGAAAATGTCAAGATGCTCTGCCTGATGTCACAAAACTACCTCACATCCTCATTAGTATGAGAGGAGTTGTTGAAAAGATTGTTCGGTAGGTTGTTCACATACTGGAATGAAAAATCCAAAGTACAAGGAAAGGCAGCCTTTATTTAAGGGCAGTGGAATCCAACAGCTGTGTGATTCTACATTATTAAATCACTGCTTAGATCCATCAGTTCCATTTATCGGCCACTGGTAAAAAGGGTTTGTCTGCTTTCCGCCTCTGCAGAGATGTTTTGCTAGTGAAGGCTGGTGGTGAAAGGGTGGGACACAAGCTAGGCTTGGCTAGCAGTTTACTCTAGGACCCAGAATTATGCTCTAATAACTCCGTGTTTTACTCTGCCAGTGTTACAGGTTTTACTCTCGAAAGACACCCAGGTTTCACCACCGAGAACCAAACAGCTTTTGCTCTTTCCTGTTCACCGTGTACAAAACAAGAGTTGCTTTGCTCTTAGCATACCTCAAAACAAGCCTAAAAGTGGGAAACACTAGTAAAAGCCCTTAAATTTAGCTTTTTCCTCTATTCTGTTTTAAAGGAAATGACAACGAGCACTTGTTTTTGGCAGTGTTTCGGTTGCTTGGGTTGAGTTTGTTGGTTTTTCCTTTTTAGTGACAATTTGCAATGTGATCAGTTTTGATACAAAATACTCTTAGGGGTTATGATGCAGTGTTTTTTTGATCTTACAGCAATTAACAACTGAGCTGCACTTTAAAAATCCTCAGAAATCCTGTCCCAGGGACACAGTGAAAACTTTAGCCTGTCTGAGGTGCACTGGCTCCTTGTTGCACTGACATCCAGTTACAGGTAGCACATTAACAAAAATAGAATTCCAACGTCATGCTTCATATCTTCAGTAACATGATGTAAGTGAACGTGTACTAATTACAATGTGAAGCCATCTGGTTAATTTTAAGCTTGCTATTTTACGTGGCTTTTTTTTTTCTTTCATTTCAACACTCAGAATGAAGAGAAAAAAGAGGTTAAACTGTTGCATTTTGTATACAGGGAACAATTCGTGTAATATACACCAGTCTGTAAAAACTGTAAATGCTATTTTTTTTTTTTATTTTAAACAGTTTTTTCTTAGTTTACAAAAGATCAATAGTTGGTACCTTTTTACACTCTCAGATTCCTGAATATTGACAGATCTTCAAAGGGAGTATTACCATATGAAATCTTAAGGTTGACTGTCCTGAAGAGTTTTAAGACACAATAAAGCTAAAATATCAAGTCTTTTTTTTTAGACAGCCCCTCTTAACAATTTCAGCAGAGGAACGTGTCAGAAATCACCAGCAAAGCCCAGCAACCACCCCCCCCCCTCCCACTCCCCCGGTGCCACCGTCTGCCTGCACGCTGTTATTTGGTTGCACACTGCTTTGAATCCCCCAAGGAAAATCACACCTCGCATTCCCTCGCTGGCTGCTGGTGACAGGAGCAAGATCCGTACTCATTAATGATCACCAGGGCTCCCTCAATGTGGTTGGGTTTGTAATCAACGTAATACTCCTGGGCTGACATGGCAGCCATTTGATGCATGGTCTGTTTTTGCTTCTGCTTCCTGCGCTGTGTCACAAAACACTGTCTTAGTTGCCTTAAACCAGCTGGAAAACACTTCCAGGAGACGTACAACACTAAAACCACGATGAGGAAAGAAAAAATCAGCGCCATCGTCCCCGTCACCACCTTGTGTATCTGAACGGCGTTCTCCGAGTTCTCGCTGGGCATGGTGACGGTGATGGCGTAGGTGGTCCAGTCCCCGTCGCCGTCCTGCACGTCGTACGTGGCGGTGGCAGAGCCGTAGCTGAACGTTTGGTCGCTGTTGTTGGTTACCGGGGAGAGGGTGTCAACGCTCGTCGGGTCCGCCGCGTCTTCGCACAAATGAAAAGCGTAGACGGCGTCCAAAACGTCCTCGCCCTGCGCGTACTCGGGGGTGGCACAGAGCAGGTTGCTGTCGTAGCGACCCTTGAAGGTGCTCAGCCAGGAGGCCAGGGCGCAAACGTTGCGGCTGCAATCCCAGGCGTTTGCAGAAAGGCTGATGCTAGTCAGGGACTTCCAGGAGTCCAGGACTCGGGAGTCGATGTAGGTTAGCCGGTTGGAGTCCAGCTGCAGGGATTTGAGGTGAGGTACGCTTTCGAAAACGTGAGGTTCGATGTATTCGATTTCGTTGCCGGAGAGATCCATCTTTTCCAGTTGCCATATCCAGTCCAAAGTGTTTACGACGATGGTCACTTTATTCCTTCGCAAGCAGAGCGAGTGCAGGGAGATGAGCCTGGGAAAATGGGCTAAATTCACCTTCACCAAGTCATTGTGCTCGAGGTGCAGCTCGGTGAGTTTGAACAAGCCTGCAAAAGAGTTCCGAGCCAGGCTCTTTAACTGATTGTATCCTATGTCTAGAAACTTCAGGCTGCGACAGTCCTGAAAAATTCTCACGGGCACGAACTTGATGGCGTTCGACCGCATGTGCAAAGTTGTGAGTTTCCTCAGCCCGTGAAACAGGTCGGGCTCCAAAGACTGTAGGTTGTTGTACGATAAATCCACACTGCGCAAGTTTGGCATGGGTCGGAAAGTGGTGTTGGGCAGTTGGGTGATTTTGTTGGAACTCAGGGTGAGCTCTTTAACTCGCCGCAATTTTTGAAAGGCATTCCCCTCCACTGAGCAAATGTGATTGTGATCCAGATAGAGCCACGTGAGCTGCATTAACCCTGTGAACTGTCCATCATGCAGCTCTGAAAGGCTGTTGTACCGCAGAGACAAGCCCATCATGCCCGACAGGTTGCGAGGCATCTCTGTAAGATTCAGTGATTCACAGTACAAAAGCCTGCCCTCACACCGACATAGCTGTGGACACCCACTATTCACGGCTGGAAGCATTTTAGAAAAGATACCCAGCGTACACAATATCAACCCCGGGGGCTTCCTCAGCAGCCAGTTTAAACAGAGCCCGATAAGAAGGAAATCCATTAGCAAGAATATTTCCGAATATGCTTGAGAATGTCCATTGAATCTGTTCAAAATTCTACATCATATTTTATTTAAAGGAAAAAAAAACAAACCCAAACAACCAAAAAAAAAACCCAAAAAAACCAAAACGAAGCCAGAAAACCAAAGCAAAACAGCAAACAGAACAAACACAGAGGCAAATATTTCACTTTACAGCATGCAGGAGCTGTGCAGCATTAAAGTTCACAGACATTCAAAGGTAAAATGATATTGATTTTGTTCATCTTAAATGCTGCAGCAAAGGAAAAAAAAAAATCTTTCTTCATGAAAGAATTTAATTAAAAAGTGTCTTACCCACCCTTTTCCAGAGAGTGACAACCTCCATTCAGTTGCTTCCTTTGTGTTTGGACTAATTATATGCAGAGCTAAAAAAGACCCCTCTGTGCTACAAATTCAGTCCCTTTCAATGTTGTGCAAGGCTGGCAAGCTCACAATGTCTCACTTTGCTTCTGCTCAAAGAGCGAAAGGCTTGTCCAGCTAGCTTTTTAGCTGACTTCTAGGACCTGCAAGTTTCAGAACTATGTACATGAGCTCGATCTTCGCCTTCTCCCTCTGTCCTTTCCTCTGCAGTTAACACTGTGGCGTGGAAAAAAAAAAATAAAAAACCAACTCCGAACTCTTTACTAAACGACTCCACGGGATTTGTCAATCTGGTTTAATGTCCATCATTTGCAACGACCATTGACCGCCACCACCTTTACTCCATAGAGAGATTACCATTCATTCACTGACCGGCTAAGGGTAGCTTTATTTCCCATTCTTTGTTCGCTTTGCTTGTTAGGTGATGCTTAGAGCAGAGAGAGACAGCAAGAATCCCTTTCCCTTCAGCTGAGCAGTGTGTTGCTAGAGCTTGCAGAGGCACCTAGTGTTCACTGAGTGTCGTAAGCTGCTCAGGATTGTACGCCTGCACTGTGCAGCTCAGACATGGGCAGATGGAAAAGGGGTGGGCATAAAAAACCCAACAGCGGAGCGAACCGGGAAAGTCAGCTCCGCTCTTTGATGAAATGGAAAATACTTGAAAGCCTAGCTTGCCATTTCTCCAACGCGCCCACACGCACACGCGGCCGCGGAAATCGGCAAGAGCGAGGCAGTGCTATGTTGGAAGCTTTGAGAATTANGGGGGCGAGAGGGGGGAGGAATGTGATTTTATTCTGACATTGTCTAAATAGAGCATGATTTGAAATTCTGTGCATTCTTTCTCATAGAAATGCAGCCAGAGCTCTGCAAATAGGAATGTCTGCTTTCATATAAGCTTTAATTACATTTGGTCTTTTTCCATCCTGCATATTTTATGTGTGTTCAGCACATGCCTTTCCTAAAGGATTTTTTTTTTTCCTGTGTACGTTACGGCACACAAAACTATTAATTCTTACAGCGTAAAGATTATGGTGCTTTTGGAATAAGATTGNTTTTTTTTTTTTTTTCCTTTTGTTTAAAGTCTGAATTTACGAGCTATTAGCCGGGAGAGGGAGATACTTGATTTCTTGGTTTGGGAAGGAATATGTAAACCAGTGTCTTCGGATTGCTTTTTCTCTCCTATTAATTCTTACAGCGTAAAGATTATGGTGCTTTTGGAATAAGATTGATGTGTAGGTTACTCCGACCATGTCAGCAGCATGCAAAGAAGGGGTTTGAAACCCAATTACTTAATAAATTCTGCAGATTGTGTTGGGTTTTGTTCCGTGTACCAAAAAAAAAAAAAAATCCTTGCGTGGTAATTTGCAGTCCTCATTATCTATGGGCGATGCATCGACAATGAGCTCTCTCTGTAATTTTTAGTGATGGAAAAATGTACGATACTTCTGTCAGGAAAAGGCTGGCCATCTTTTCCTATTATGAAAGAGAGTCTAAAGCCTGTGTGCTGCTGTATGCGATCAGAGCTGACAGCTCACGATTCTGCATGAATTCTCTGTGAAGAAGTTTCTCATGGAAATACAAGTATTGCAGACCATCGTGCTAATTTTAAAGCCAGCATCAGTGGTGAAATGCTGGAGGCAGGGCAAAACCACTCCGTTTGCTTTCTTTTTTTCACAACCATATTAATTTTTAAGAATCTTCTTTTTGAAGTATCTGTTGCAGAGCTACGAAATCCTAGAGCTGTTGGTGGTGTTGGAGTGTGGCTGGTAGAGATCAAGGAGTGCAGCAATGTGATGCAGTAACAGTTGTTTTACAGAAGTCCTGGAAAACTTAAGCTCTCGTGCATGGAAATGTGTGAAGGGGATTTGTTACAAATGTATTTGCTAAGAAAAGTCTTAAATAAATTACAAATGTAAAACACTTTGACTGTGGTTTCAGAACCTGGGAATCAATGTGCTTTGATGCTCTCAATACGGTTTATTTACATTTTTCTGCTCTTCACAGCCCTTGCATTTCAGTGGTCTCAAAGGAAAAAGGTGATGATTTGATAGTATAGGAACCTCTTATATGTTTTAACATTTGGGCAAGAAAGCTGCATGTGTTCTTCCTCCCCCCAGATCGTGCTGTTTTATTCAGAGCAGGCTGTTTATGCCAGTGTCCACTGGTTGCAGTACACCTTAATTCTGTTTCCCATTACACAAAAGCAGGAGGGAAAGCAATGAGAGAACCAAGAGAAAGAGCTTTGAAGCAGAAGAGACTAAAAAACCCTTGCCCAAGAATATATTCCAGATTGTAGGTTTCATATTTTGGTGCAATTAGCAGGAAAAAAAATTAAAGGGATGACTTGAACTTTACAGATACTGAAAAAAGGTTCAAAGTGATAAGGTTTTGTCCCTTAAAAGACAGCCACCCTGTGAGTCTTCATGGGGTGGGTCTCAGTGCCTTCTCCCATAAAACAATTTGGGGAGAGATCTGCAACAGCAGCCCTAAAAATTTCAACTGTGACTTCAAGAAAAGCTGACATTTTTCTGGAAACCAGATGATGATAAAGATCACTTAGTTACCATCTCAATGCTATGTATAAAGTGAATAATTCCTCTAGTGGAGATGAAACTCCTTGATATATCACTGTGAAGAGCTCAATCCTTTTTTTTTTCTTTTTTCTTTTTTCTTTTCACTCCTTCTTGCTGTCACCTGGGATACAGCCTGGGTCCTAACCGATCTGCCTATTCCCACTCTGGCATATAATCTATTCTCATTTGGTTTCCAGAGGTAGAAATTGGAGCAGACAATACCAAACCTATAGAGCATCAGCTGGAAGACTGACAACTGGAATTAGGGACCCAGAATAAATGGCCCTAAGCACACTATCTCACAGCTCCATCAGAGGTCTGTTGCTTGAGAGACTCTGCTCTTATTTGTCCAAAAATTTGTTTCTAGAAAAGAATCCAGGTAGTCTTATAATGGGAGACCTCACCATATGTTTGGGGCTGTGATATTGAGGCAAAGTAGGGACCAAATTCAAGAACTGTGGCACATGTGTCTGAAAAGACAAACTTGTGTGCTTATATGTCTTAGCCCTAAAATATCTTTTTGTGAATTTGGTTTTCTTCTGTGTTTTTGAAATGTACTTTTTTTTTTTTTTGGCAGAAAAACTAGGAATCCACTTTGAACATGATTGTAATGCAAAGTGCTTAATTTCCACTGTCTGAGCTGTTATCACAGCCAAACTGTTAAGTTTACACATTTTCTCAAGTTTCAAAGCCTCTGGCAAATCTCTATAAATTAGCAGATTTAAATTAGCTTTATTAAATTTGCTGTTATAAAACATTTTAAGAAGCACAAACGAAGTTCATATGTGTTTAAGGGAGATTGATTAAATCAATGTAAAGTAGGTTACAGAAGAACAACATGAGGAAAGTTTTAGAAAGTTTATCTGGGAAGCTACTTCTTGGCGTCATGACAAGTGGAATTTACTGGCAACACCCTGCAGTGATTGTCAAAATTGTTCAGATTGCAAAAGGAAAACATTTTTCAATTTATTTAGGGTACACGGTTTTAATATTGCGTTCAGATTAATGTCACATATCATTTAACACGCCTCAGAATCATTTCATACTTACTAATTCCCTATATTGCATGGCATTGCTGTTTATGCCTAGATATTTAATCTGCCTGAGTTTGCAGTCCAGTAGAAATGGAGTTGGGAAAGAGTAAATAAGATCAGAATCTGGCCACTAGCATCTAACTGTGCATATATACATGTTTTAATATATTAACCAAAAAAAACCCAGAAAAACAAAGTGGTATATTAAATACTGAGTACCTTCCTTGCTTCTGGTATTTTCTGAGTGGTTTCTATCAGTATAATAAAAAGTGGGACTTTTAGTGGTGATTTTAATTTCCTTTCATGAATGGACAGACTCAAACCTTGATCTTACATGGTAGTCTTTAATTTTCAAGTGCACCGAACCATGGCATTTTGTATAAAGGAAACATTTAAAAAGAGAATAAGGAAGAAAAAAATGTGATTTCAAGTAAAGAAAATGAAATCTGTTATTTCTCTGGTATTTATATCTTGGTCATCCTTGACATTTGACCAGCTGTCCCTTCTGTATAGAATTTAGGGTTTCAGCTGACAAAAAATCCATCACCTATGTCCTGTGTAGCTTGTTTCTTTTAGTAAGTATAAAAATACATTATATTACCCAAGCTTTTGAGCAAAATACTCCCAGCAATTCAAGATGTTAAAGTAACAGTGATAACTACGATTAAATTCTTGCAGTGCAAACCGGACACATTGGATTTGTTGCTACCTTTAAATAATAGATATTTTTAATGTAAATCACCTTATTGTTTTGGACAATGTGATAAAAACTTTTCTCTCTCATTGCCGTCTTTCCATTCTCATCATCAGCCACATTCAATAGCAGGTAGTCGTGTACAGCTCTATAAAGTCACTCATGGGAAAGACCCATTTGCAGAATTATCAATGCACTGTGGAAATGTCAATTTTTAGGAAAATGTACCAGTGGTAAGATGAAGTGTCTCTCCAGTTCTTCATTACTGGTAGAGTACTTGAATAAGCTAAAGAGTTACTGATTCTCTTAAGTAGCTGTGAAATTGCTTATGGATTGCTGGATGTGCTGTCAAAGCTCTAGGCGGTGTTATTGGCTGTGAATGTCCAGGTATAACGGAAAAATGACTTGTGTTACAACAAATAAAAGCTATACTTTGGTGATTAATCAACACATTGCTGAAGATCATGTAGCATCCTGATTAAACAAAGAAGGGTATATGTTACGGTCAGCTTACCAGGTTGTTGGAACTCCTAGTTTGTAGGGAAAGTGGAAATTTAAACCTGGGTTTTCAATTAACTCTTGCTAATTTGTACCTCTGAAAATGTCTTGGGAAGTCTTGGCGGGAGCATGTGTAGAGTGCAATGATTAGCATTTGTAAGGGTTTTAGTGAGTTCTATCTAATTGGAAATCAGTTAGTTCCACCTTCAGAAATGCTAAGCTAGACACTCCAGAAAGGTTTGTCTCAAGACCTTTCCAAGCATTTCTGGAGGTGCTCGCAGATGAACTGTAATTGATTTCCAATTTGCTTAAGAGGAGAGAGGGCCACAGTTTATCCATACACTTGAATACATCTGCTTTGCCCTCTGCTACTGTTTAGCATTTATCTGTAAGGATTATTTTTGGATGAACTATAATGCTAAACGGTCTTTTATTTGTGTTTAAGACCCTTTCTACCAAAAGGATTCTGTGCTTACATGGATGGAGCTAATCTGAGATGGCTTTTGACACCATTGCATCTTGTGTTCGTTGGTTGGTTGTTTTATCTTGGTCAAGCTCATCAAGCCTGTGAGAGGTTGGATGATGGTTCAACCATGAGTATGCTACAAAGACAGAAGAGCAGGGTTGGTTAGGACTGTGAAAAATCTCCCCTCTAGCCAAATCTGTTATGGCCGTAAACCATCAAGTGTCCATGGCTTACTGGCATTTTGTGTCCTTCTCCAGAAAAATTTGCTCAGAAGGCTGACAAGTCCCACCTGGCATAACCATGCCAGCTAACTCCTGCTGTAGAGAAGTATTTTGTTTTACATTGAGATAACCTTCCTGATTGAAAATGATTCACTCCTTTTATCAATGACATAACTTTAGTAGCAGCAAACACTTTTCAGACTTTCAGGGTGCAGGAAATAGAGAGAATTGACAGGAATTTATGAAATCAATTATCAAAAGTGAGGATGAACAAGTTAAAAGCTGTTCCTGGAAGTCTCCTGGAAAGTCTTTTTTACAAATGGATGAACTGCTCTTGGAAAATTTTTGCAGAGCAGAAAATATCTTCTTCTTAGTATTAGAGAATCGGTTGTTTTTAATCCGTTTCTTTCACTCCTTTCCAAATGTATTTTAAAGCACAATCAGAGAAGATAAGAAACCTTGTGCTGGCCTTTGTAGATATGTTATTGCAAGGAATGTAGGTTGGTGGTAACGTTGGTGCTAAACTAGTATTTTGAAATTGAATGAAGACTTTCATTGAGTTCTCTTCCGTCACAAAGGGTACCATTCGAATTCACAGGGAAACTGCTTTTGGATAATGTTACCTGGAAATTAAAGAATTTGAAATGTTCTTAGGTCTGACTCCTGGAATTACTGGAGACCTGAACAGTATGAGCTAGAATATGTAGTCATGGAAATAGATGTTGGGCTGTAGCAGAGAGCCTATAGCAAAGAGGCAATCGGATCTTTGGCAGACTATTCTTCTCAGTTATGTGTGCTTCTTGGTATATTTTGGCAGATAGAGAAGACAGGATTTTTATGTTTCCCTCCTTCTGCTACAGTGATAACCGTAATCTGAAGGGAAAACTCAGGATAAAGTTTGTTGAAATTGTGGTTGTTTGTTTATAGGGTATTATTAGGAGATTAGAGGGAATCTGAAGCATTAGCTCGTGCACAGAAGTATTCATGCAGAAACCAGGTTGAAGACTCACATTTCAGATAGGAGTCATTGTGATTTTTGCAAACTTATAGAAGACGATTTGTTGACTACCTGAAGTATTTATGGCTTCATTACGTATTATTTGCAACTGAGGTAATGTCTCAGAGCAATAATCACGGGTCAGGAGTCTCAGAAGGACATATTTAAAGGCATAACAAAAGATAGTCATGCCTTCTAAAAAAAGAGAATAACTTGACCTTTTTTTTCAAAAAAACAACTTAAAAACACTGAGGCAATAGCGAACGGTCTCATATGGTGGAGGTGGTTTGTGTATGGAGTATGTGTAATCTTAGAAACCGAGCTTTGCTCAGCAGCTACTTTAATTTTTTGAACTCCAATGGCAGTATTTGAAATGTACTTTCCTGACCCTGCTTCAGTTTTATTTCAATGTATTTATGTGTCTGTGCTAAAGACTTGTTATGTCTTATAAGGAAGAAGCGTGCAATGTAATCAAAACTTTGTGTTCTTCCTTTACTCTCAATAAATGTATAGCAAGGTATAGTAAATTCTAATAACATAGCCAAAGATTCTGAATTTACCTGCAAAGCTATAGAAAGCACACATGAGCCACATTCTCAACGTACATACAATAATATGAATGTAAATTACTCTCACATTCTGTATGTTTTTGAAGGTGAAACAGCAGATTTGGGGGGCATATGATAACAAAGCTGTAGGGTTTATTTCAGATATGTTTCAGAATCATGGTTTTTTTCTCCTACTGCTGTAATTTTGAATCGTTAATATTCATGTAAAATAAAGAGCTTATTGTTTCTCAAGATTCAATTTATGTTTTAAATGAGTGGAAAGATGCGTAATCAACCCAAAAAGACAGGAAAAGATCAGCCTGTTTTTCAAGATATAGGACATTTTACTGTGTGTTTCGAATTCTGGAGACCATTTTTAAAGAACACTTGGCTTACTTCTGCACTTTTTTTTGTAGTGCAAATTAATTATAAATTGACAAGAGTGCGCTTGATTTTCTTCTTCAGATTTGGTGTGGAGCCAAGCTTTATTAGTTAGAGCCTCTAAATCAAAATCAAAGGTCGGTATCTGTGAAATGCCTGTGGCTCAGGATATATTGTAGTTCTTTCCCCATTATTCAGAGATTTTTGTCTATGAAAAGGTGTTTGTATACTTGAGTGGATACTGTATGTTGCATGAATGGCTGTAGAAGAATATTTTTCATGATTTTTTGTTTTTTCATTATTACGTTGGTGTGGTCCGTAAACACTGGCTCAGGGTTCATGTCCAACAGCACATCGTATGCCCCATCCCTGGAGGGGTTCAAGGCCAGGCTGGATGAGGCTTTGGGCAACCTGGGCTAGTGGGAGGTGTCCCTGCCCATGGCAGGGGGGTGGCACTGGATGATCTTGAAGGTCCCTTCCAACCCAAATCATTCTGTGATTCTATGATTCCCCTTCTTCCCCCAGCCCTGTGGGTGATGGGCAGAGGAGCTGCTCCCAGATCCCCACCAACATCAAAAGGGGAGCAAGAATGGCAAATGGGCATCATTTTTGAACTTAAATATCTATAACTAGGAGTTGCTGATCAGAGAGGCATTAAAGATATATAGCTTTAAAAAAAAAATCCTGGAAGCAGTACTAAGTGCCCTGATCCTCGCTTTGCTTCTTCTAATTATATGTCATTTTTTGCTTGTTCTATGCCCTTGTTCTGCCTACATCTATTGTTTGCCTTTTTTTTTTCCCATTTCCAACCCTAATTTCAGTGATTGTGTCTTCCTATGTCCCATATAATGCCCAGCATGGACTGTCTTTTGCTGTGTCCCGCTAAATATAATAATCAACACAGCTTGGGTGTTTGAGGAAATAATTATAGGACAAGAATTAGTGAATGACAGTTGTTCCAGATATGTAATCTAGACAACGGAAGTTTGGTCACGTAATCTTTCTGCAGCCTATTTTCTAGCTGAGCTTGGACCGTGCACTGACATAATGTTTGCAGAAGTCACTTCTAGCTGTTTTCATGGCCATGAAGGCAATGAGCATCAGGAGACATTGAAGATGTAGTGGGAAGAAGCTTCCCTAGTGCCAGAGGGATGAAGTTGGGAGGTATTTGCTTTACCTTCTGCCCAAATAAAATCATATTGACACACTTATAATAGCATTTTTCATAAAAGAAACACGATGCTTTTTCTTGGTCCTCACTCTGCCGATCTGTGGAGCCTGTTGGATGCATCTACCGCCCAGCAAAGTGATGCTGACCTTGGGATGCTTCCCTGTGACACATTCAGCTCTGAGTCTTTTGAGATGTGTTCTCTGACTTTGTGGACTTGCTGGCAGCATTGTGTCCATTAAATATTGATTAGATTTAAGAAATCCAAGAGACCAAATAGTGCTGTTGTCTCTTCCCTACTTATCTTAATGATATTGCCAGTAATATTCAAATATATCCCTAGTAAGATATTCTATACCTAACCTGATGCATGAAAAATAGGGACAGTGTGGTTTTTCGTTTGAGAGGAAGAAAAAACCCCATTTATTTATTGATTGGATTTTGCTATATTGCCTGGAGATGAGGGCAAAAAGTGAACTAGCTACTTTCAATGGCTGTTAGAGAAATACATCATTTTTCATAATGTTTGATGAATTGCTTACAGTACTTGTTTTACTTAAAACTGCAATTAAAGATCACCCTCTAGTCAAAAGAAAAATGTGATAAAAATGTGACTTGAAACTAGGCAGAAAATTTGCTAAAGACCTTTGGGATTAATTCCAGTAATTATTCAATCTGACATTTTTCAGAGAAATAACCCTTTACGTATGAACTCCATTAATCATAATAACATAGTTCACATGTCAGATACTTCTGTCCAGCCACTTCATACTCTCCATTTAGTAAGAGACTAATAAACATCTTCACTAAATAGGAGGAAATATTAAACAGCTTTCAAAAAATCCCAGTGCATGTGTATAGTTCTTAGCTAGGTTTTTGGTCTCGTGAGGTGGGACATGTTGTGCTTGTGTCTCCAAGTGCACTGAATTTCCAGGCTGTAATTGTCCTTGACATCATGTCTCCTGCTAATTTTGTGTCATTTTATCGATAACACTCTAAGGACTTTTTTTCCTTTCTTTTCTCTTCTGAACTGCCCTGAAGAGGTCTGGTTTGTCTGTCTGTCCTGTTGTAAACACTTATTTTATTAATTTGCTTATGTAAATAATCGGGCTTCGCAAGAGCTGTATGTAGGAAATAAAAATTCTGCTTTAGATCATCTACAAACATGAGCGAATACCTTTTTTTCCTTGCATTTGAACTTATTACACATTATTGGAACTGCACAGTGCATACTGGGTAACTGTCTCTGGTAACAAGGAACTCTAAGAAGATTTTCGTTACGTTTGTCAGTGTTTCATCAGCTGAAGATATTCCATAATATTATCTTGTGTTAAAAAGTGGTGGTTTAAAAATGCAGCGGTGATTAGATCCTCATATTTGAAGAATTTACCATCCTCTCCTTTTCCTATTCCAACACTGTTTTGTGCTTTCAAAGCTGGAAAGTGGAATTATCTGTGTTGTGATGAGAAGTGATAAATACAATCTTTTGCAGAATGTGGATGAATGTGGATTAGATTGGTTTTGCACAGCCTCCTCGTGCATCTTCTGACTTTTCAAAAGCTGAGTGCAGAAGAATTCCATGTCTTTGGAGCAATATACGATGTACCTAAACTGTTATTGTGACTAATGCTTTCAGTTCAGGATTTTTGCGTGTCAGTTGTCATTCTTTGCACACTCCAGTAGATGGCAACTCCAGTCTTCTTGACATTTCATCTCCATTCAAACTGGAAATATTTTCTCTGCCCCCCCACCTCCCCGAATTTCGTCTATGTAAATGGCTAAGAGTTTCACAGAAACATGATTCAATTTTACTTGTATTGAAATCACCCCATAGTATCTGATTTGAACTCAAATGGTACCAATTTTTTTTTTTAAGCAGCCTTTAAGCACCAGTCCTCTTGGATCGTAAAGCACACACTGATTCCCCCGTAACTTTTAAAAATATTTTAAGAGTTTTCATAAAAAGGATTAGTACCCAAAACTTCTTTTTATATGAAATAAAGGAATGGGTTGGCTGCAAATACAGCATACTGGCTTTAAATTTGATGGTTTGACTGTAAACTGTATAGTCCATACATCCCCATCCTTTATGGTAAAATATTTATTTTTGCTGTGGATAGTAAATACTTCGTCAGACTTTTAAAAAGTTGCAAATGATATTTCTTCATTAATACGGTGATGATGCACCTAGATGTGGATTGTCTTGAGTGAGGGGAAGGGTCGGACCAGGGGTTTACTGCATCGCATTAGACCTGAGAATATTCTCAGATTCCCCTTCTTGCCCACAGTGCTGCTGTATTCAGCCCATCTTTGTGCTTTTGGTCCGTCCCATCATTTATATTACCAAAACATCAATGCAGAGGAGTCTATTTCTCTGTTTTCCTCCGCTTTCACAACTTAAATACTTGCCTGGAGAATTTGAAGACATAAAACAAGGCGTCTCTCTGTGAATGAATGCTGGACATCAACATCAGGCACAAATGATTGTGATTGCTCTGCCTGGGATGGAGACTAATGATCATAACAGTCCCACAATGGATCTTTTCTGTATCTCTCTGTGTTAACACTGCAGTTTAATGGTCAAATCACTTCCACTGTGTCTAGCAAGGTTTTATTTTGCAGCTGATGGTTAAAAGGGACAGAGTGAAGGATAGTTAATTTTTATCTATTTTTTTAAATAAATACAGAAATACATGCTACTTATCAAGTTTTGTTGTTGTTGTTTACTTACTTCATCCACAGAGAGATTTCAGTAATTGGGTAAGGAACTTTCAAACTGACACAGTCTGTAGCGTCAGCGATGCTATTTTATACTAGGTCTTACGATCACAGACATATTATGGTTTAAAACAAGCTGCAAAAAGTTCTCAAGCAGAGCAATGTTTAAGGCCAGATTTTGATGTTCACACTTTTATTGGTTTAGTAAAAACCTTAGTTTTCAACCCAGACTTCATTAGCCTGTGGACATTTTTACTTCACAGAAACAGTATTAAAATAAATTATGCTCATATAAGACAAGCAGAATATTGGTCCATTTAAGCCTGACTGATTTTTATGTAACAAATTAGTGAGCAAGGTAATTAAATCTCTTTTTGGATGCCTGTTTCATCTCTGGAAAGAATCCCAAGAAGCTCAGAAAGCTGACTTTCGGGTTATACACAGGTGCTGGGTCTATTGCAGCTAAGTGGCTTGTTTCTCATTATCGCGTTTAGTGCTACAGAAACGACTCCACCAGAGTCTTTATTAAAACTTGCTTAAGGCTAGCATTTTCCCTTGGGTCAATAATGACTTCAGAGGAATGGATGTAGAAGCTAGATTTGTTCTAGCTACTGGAATGAATTATGTCTCATTGGGCCCCCCGGGATAGTATTTCAAATTCGCCACCAGGCACCTCATCAAAAATTCTGTTCCAGTATTGGAAAGACCTTGTGCTCCTATTAGTAAATGCAGGGCATACATTTGAAGATCTTTCCACACACACAAACTATATGACTATATATTTTTTAATGATCAGCTTTTTTTTTTTTTTCCTCTGACCGTATCATAAAGTGAGAGAATCACAGAATCGCAGAATCATAGAATCATGGAATGGTTTGGGTTGGAAGGGACTTTTAAAGGTCACCTAGTCCATCTCCCCTGCAATGAGCAGGTACACCTTCAACTAGACCCGGTTGCTCAGAGCCCCGTCCAACCTGACCTTGAATGTTTCCAGGGATGGGGCATCTACCACCTCTCTGGGCAACCCTTGACAGTGTTTCATCTGTAAAAAAATTTCTTCCTTAAATTTTCTATCCTACTCATAAGAACAAGTATATCTGAAATAAGCAGTTTCCTCAAT